>JABWTJ010001391.1:43305-66475 GCA_016801875.1 Solanum sitiens | reverse complement strand
ACGGACATTCCGACCCATTTTCAAGGTCAAAATAGCCACATTTTTTGGGTGATCCGGATCCCGACGTCAAAAGTGCCAAAAATTTTTGTGGACGTCCGTCAAGACCTTGGATATGGATCGGGTTGGTACTCACGGCCATTCCGACCCATTTTCAAGGTCAAAATAGCCCCGAAGAGCGCATACCTCCATTTCGACGATTTTTCGTGTGCTATAGAGCACACCATTTTTTGGGTGATCCGGATCCCGACGTCAAAAGTGCCAAAACATTTTGTGGACGTCCGTCAAGACCTTGGCTATGCATCCAGTTGGCCCTCACGGCCATTTCAACCCATTTTCTAGGTCAAAATAGCCCCGAAGTGCGCATGACCCCATTTCGATGATTTTTCGTGTGCTATAGCACACCATTTTTTGGGTGATCCCGATCCTTACGTCAAAAGTGCCAAAACATTTTGTGCACGTCCGTCAAGACCTTGGATATGCATCTAGTTGGCCCTCACGGCCATTCCGACCCATTTTCAAGGTCAAAATAGCACCGAAGTGCATACCCCCATTTCGACGATTTTTCGTGTGCTATAGCACACCATTTTTGGGTGATCCGGATCCCGATGTCAAAAGTTCCAAAATTGTTTGTGGACATCCGTCAAGACCTTGGCTATGCATCCGGTTGGCCCTCACGGCCATTCCGACCCATTTTCAAGGTCAAAATAGCCCCGAAGCGCGCATACCCCCATTTCGACGATTTTTCGTGTGCTATAGCACACCATTTTTTGGGTGATCCGAATCCCAATGTCAAAAGTGCCAAACAAATTTGTGGACGTCCGTCAAGACCTTGTCTATGCATTCGGTTGTCCCTCACGGCCTTTCCAACCCATTTTCAAGGTCAAAATAGCCCCAAAGCGCGCATACCCCTATTTCAATGATTTTTCGTGTGCTATAGCACACCATTTTTTGGGTGATCCAAATCCCGACGTCAAAAGAGCCAAAAAAATTTGTGGACGTCCGTCAAGACCTTGGCTATGCATTCGGTTGGCTCTCACGGCCATTCTGACCCATTTTCAAGGTCAAAATAGCCCCGAAGCGCATACCCCTATTTCGACGATTTTTTGTGTGCTATAGCACACCATTTTTTGGGTGATCCCGATCCCAACGTCAAAAGTGCCAAAAGTTTTTGTGGACGTCCGTCAAGACCTTGGCTATGCATCCGATTGGCCCTCACGGCCATTCCAACCCATTTTCAAGGTCAAAATAGCCCCGAAGCACGCATACCCCCATTTCGACGATTTTTCGTGTGCTATAGCACACTATTTTTTCGGTGATCCGGATCCCGATGTCAAAAGTGCCAAATTTTTCTGTGGACATCCGTCAAGACCTTGTCTATGCATCTAGTTGTCCCTCACGGCCATTCCGACCCATTTTCAAGGTCAAAATAGCACCGAAGCGTGCGTACCCCTATTTCGATGATTTTTCGTGTGTTATAGCACACCATTTTTTGGGTAATCCGGATTCCGACGTCAAAAGTGCCAAAATTGTTTGTGGACGTCCATAAAGATGTTGGCTATGCATCCGATTGGCCCTCACTGCCATTCCGACCAATTTTCAACGTCAAAATAGCCCCGAAGCGCGCATACCCCCATTTCGACGATTTTTCGTGTGCTATAGCACACCATTTTTTGGGTGATCCGGATCCCGACGTCAAAAGTACCAAAATGTTTTGTGGACGTCCGTCAAGACATTGTCTATACATCCGGTTGGCCCTCACGGCCATTCCAACCCATTTTCAAGGTCAAAATAGCCCTGAAGCGCGCATACCCCCATTTCGACGATTTTTCATGTGCTATAGCATACCATTTTTTGGGTGATCAAGATCCTGACGTCAAAAGTGCCAAATAAATTTTGTGGACGTCCGTCAAGACCTTGGCTATGCATGCGGTTAGCCCTCACGGCTATTCCGACCCATTTTCAAGGTCAAAATAACCCCGAAGCGAGCATACCTCTATTTTGACGATTTTTCGTGTGCTGTAGCACACCAATTTTTGGGTGATCCGGATCCCGATGTCAAAAGTGCCAAACAATTTTGTGGACATCCATCAAGACCTTGGATATGCATCCGGTTGGCCCTCACAGCCATTCGGACCCATTTTCAAGGTCAAAATAGCCCCGAAGTGCGCATACCCCCATTTCGACGATTTTTCGTGTGCTATAGCACACCATTTTTTGGGTGATCCGGATCCCGACGTCAAAAGTGACAAAAAATTTTGAGGACGTCCGTCAAGACCTTGGCTATGCATTCGGTTGGCCCTCACGGCCATTCCGACCCATTTTCAAGGTCAAAATAGCCCCGAAGCGCGCATACCCCCATTTCGATGATTTTTCGTGTGCTATAGCACACCATTTTTTGGGTGATCCGGATCCCGACGTCAAAAGTTCCAAAATTGTTTGTAGACGTCCGTCAAGACCTTGGCTATACATCTAGTTGGCCCTCACGGCCATTCCGACCCATTTTCAAGGTCAAAATAGCACCGAAGCGTGCATACCCCCATTTCGACGATTTTTCGTGTGCTATAGCACACCATTTTTGGGTATCCGGATCCCGAAGTCAAAAAGTGCCAAAATTTTGTTGGGACATCCTTCCCAAGCACCTTGGAATGAAATTCCGGTTGGCCCTCACGGACATTTCCACCGATTTTCAAGCGTCAAAATTGCCTCAAAGCGCGCATTTTACCCCACTTCGACGATTTTCGTGTGTAAGCCACACCATTTTTGGTGTGTCCGGATCTCGACGTCAAATGTGCCAAAAAATTTTGTGGACGTCCATCAAGACCTTGGCTATTAATCCGGTTTGCCCTCACGGCCATTCCGACCCATTTTCAAGGTCAAAATAGCCCCAAAGCGCGTATACCCCCATTTCTCAATTTTTCGTGTGCTATAACACACCATTTTTTGGGTGATCCGAATGCCGACATCAAATGTGCCAAAAAATTTTGTGGACGTCCGTCAAGACCTTGGCTATGCATCCGATTGGTCCTCACGGACATTCCGACCCATTTTCAAGGTCAAAATAGCACCGAAGCGCGCATACCCCCATTTCGACGATTTTTCGTGTGCTATAGCATACCATTTTTTGGGTGATCCGGATCCCGACGTCAAAAGTGCCAAATAAATTTTGTGGACGTCCGTCAAGACCTTGGCTATGCATCCGGTTGGCCCTCACGGCCATTACAACCCATTTTCAAGGTCAAAATATACCCGAAGCGCGCATACCCCCATTTCGACGATTTTTCGTGTGCTATAGCACACCATATTTTGGGTGATCCGGATCCCGACGTCAAAAGTTCCAAATTGTTGTGACGTCCGTCAAGAACCTTGTGGCTATGCATTTCCGGTTGGCCTTACGGACCATTCCGACCATTTTCAAGTCAAATAATTCCGAAGCGCGGCCCATAACCCCCATTCGAGATTTTAGTGTTCCTATAGCACACCATTTTTGGTGCTACGGATCCCGACGTCAAACAGTGCACAAAATTTTTTATGGACGTCCGTCAAGACCTGGCTATGCATTCGGTTGGCCCACACTGCCATTCCGACCCATTTTCAAGGTCACAATAGTCTGAAGCGCGCATACCCCTATTTCGATGATTTTGTGTGCTCTAGCCACACCATTTTGGGGTGGTGATCCGGATCCCGACGTCAAACGTAACAAACAAAATTTATGGACGTCCGTTCAAGGACCTTGGCTATGCATTCTAGTGGCCCTTCATCGGCCATTCCGACCCATTTCAAGGTCACAAATAACCCCAACCAAAGCGCCATTTCCCCCATTTGACGATTTTGTGATATATTTTTTGGGTGATCCGTATCCCGATGTCAAAAGTGCCAAAACATTTTGTGGACGTCCGTCAAGACCTTGGCTATGCATCCGGTTGGCCGTCACGGCTATTCGGACTCATTTTCAAGGTCAGAATAGCCCGAAGCGCGCATACCCCAATTTCGATGATTTTTCGTGTGCTATATCACACCATTTTTTGGGTGATCCGGATCCCAACTTCAAAAGTGCCAAAATTTTTGTGGACGTCCGTCATGACCATGTCTATGCATTCGGTTGTCCCTCACGGCCATTCCGACCCATTTTCAAGGTCAAAATAGCAGCGAAGCGCGCATACCCCCATTTTGATGATTTTTCGTGTGCGACAGCACCATTTTTTGGGTGATCCGGATACTGATGTCAAAAGTGCCAAAATTATTTGTGGACGTCCGTCAAGACCTTAGCTATGCATCCGGTTGTCCCTCACGGCCATTCCGACCCATTTTCAAGGCAAAATAGCCCCTAAGCGGCATACCCCCATTTCGACGATTTTTTGTGTGCTATAGCACACCATTTTTTGGGTGATCAGGATCCCGACATCAAAAGTGCCAAACAATATTGTGGACGTCCTTCAAGACCTTGGCTATGCATCCGGTTGGCCCTCACGGCCATTCCGACCCATTTTCAAGGTCAAAATACCCCCGAAGCGCGCATACCCCCATTTCGATGATTTTTCGTGTGCTATAGCACACCATTTTTTGGGTTATCCGGATCCCGATGTCACAAGTGACAAATTTTTGTGGACGTCCATCAAGACCTTGGCTATGCATCCGGTTGGCCCTCACGGCCATTCGGACCCATTTTCAATGTCAAAATAGCCCCAAAGTGCGTATACCCCCATTTCGACGATTTTTCGTGTGCTAAAGCACACCATTTTTTGGGTGATCTGGATCCCGACGTCAAAAGTGCCAAAAAATCTTTGTGGAAGTCGTCAAGAAGCTTTGCTATTGCA
The DNA here is from genome assembly GCA_016801875.1 of Solanum sitiens. Classification (NCBI taxonomy): domain Eukaryota; kingdom Viridiplantae; phylum Streptophyta; class Magnoliopsida; order Solanales; family Solanaceae; genus Solanum; species Solanum sitiens. The sequence continues at coordinate 61,661 of JABWTJ010001391.1, read as the reverse complement.
TTCGGTTGTCCCTCACGGCCATTCGACCCATTTTTAAAAGGTCAAAATAGTCCCGAAGTCGGGCGCATACCCCCATTTCGACTGATTTTTCGTGTGCTATAAGCAGCACCATTTTTTGGTGATCCATCCAACGTCAAAAGTGCCAATAAGTTTTTTGTGGACGTCCGTCAAGACCTTGGCTATGCATACGGTTGGCCCTCACGGCATTCGACCCCATTTTCAAGGTCAATAGCCCCGAAATGCGATACCCCTATTTCGATGAATTTTTTGTGTGCATATAGCACACCAATTTTTTGGGTGATCCGGATCCTGCCGACGTCCAAAACTGGCCAAAAAACTTTTTGTGGACGTCCTTCAACGACCTTGTCTATGCATCCGGTTGGCCCTCACGGCCATTCCAACCCATTTTCAAGGTCAAAATAGCCCTGAAGCGCGCATACCCCCATTTCGACGATTTTTCGTGTGCTATAGCACACCATTTTTTGGGTGATCCGAATCCCGACGTCAAAAGTGCCAAAAAATTTGTGGACATCTGTAAAGACCTTGGCTATGCATCCGGTTGGCCCTCACGTCCATTCCGACCCATTTTCAAGGTCAAAATAGCCCCGAAGCGCGCATACCCCCATTTCGACGATTTTTCGTGTGCTATAGCACACCATTTTTTGGGTAATCCGAATGCCGATGTCAAAAGTCCCAAACAAATTTGTGGACGTCTGTAAAGACCTTGTCAATGCATCCGGTTGTCCCTCACGGCCATTCCGACCCATTTTCAAGGTCAAAATAGCCCCGAAGCGCGCATACCCCCATTTCGACGATCATTTTTTGGGTGATCCGGATCCCAATGTCAAAAGTGCCAAATGTTTTGTGGACGTCCGTCAAGACCGTGGTTATGTATCCGGTTGTCCCTCACGGCCATTCCAACCCATTTTCAAGGTCAAAATAGCCCCGAAGCGCGCATACCCCCATTTCGATGATTTTTCGTGTGCTATAGCACACCATTTTTTGGGTTATCCGGATCCCTACATCAAAAGTGCAAACGTTTATGTGGACGTCTGTCAAGACCTTGGCTATGCATCCGGTTGGCCCTCACGGCCATTCCGACCCATTTTCAAGGTCAAAATAGCCCCGAAGCGCGCATATTCCCATTTCGACGATTTTTCGTGTGCTATGCACACTATTTTTTGGGTGATCCGGATCCCGATATCAAAAGTGCCAAAAATTCTTGTGGACGTCCATCAAGACCTTGGCTATGCATCCGGTTGGCCCTCACGGCCATTCCGACCCATTTTGAAGGTCAAAATAGCCCCGAAGTGTGCATACCCCCATTTCGACGATTTTTTTGGCTGACACGGATCCCGACGTCAAAAGTGCAAAAAAAATTTGTGGACGTCCGTCAAGACTTTGGCTATGCATCCGGTTCGCCCTCACGTCCATTACGACCCATTTTCAATGTCAAAATAGCCCCGAAGCGCGCATACCCCCATCTCGATGATTTTTCGTGTGCTATAGCACACCATTTTTTGGGTGATCCAGATCCCGACGTCAAAAGTGCCAAAAATTCTTGTGGACGACCATCAAGACCTTGGCTATGCATCCGGTTGTCCCTCACGGCCATTCCGACCCATTTTCAAGGTCAAAATAGCCCCGAAGCGCGCATACCCCCATTTTGACAATTTTTTGTGTGGTATCGCACACATTTTTTGGGTGATCCGGATCCCGACGTCAAAAGTGCCAAAATTTTTTGTGGACGTCCGTCAAGACTTTGGCTATGCATCCGGTTGGCCCTCACGTCCATTCCGACCCATTTTCAAGGTCAAGATAGCCCCGTAGCGCGCATACCCCCATTTCGATGATTATTCGTGTGCTATAGCACACCATTTTTTGGGTGATCCAGATCCCGATGTCAAAAGTGCCAAAAAATTTTGTGGACGTCCGTCAGAACCTTGGCTATGCATACGGTTGGCCCTCACGGCCATTTCGACCCATTTTCAAGGTCAAAATAGCCCCGAAGCGCGAATACCCCCATTTTGACGATTTTTCGTGTGCTATAGCAAACCATTTTTTGGGTGATCCGAATCCCGATGTCAAAAGTACCAAAAGTTTTTGTGGACGTCCGTCAAGACCTTGGCTATGCATCCGGTTGGCCCTCATGGCCATTCCGACCCATTTTCAAGGTCAAAATAACCCCGAAGAGCGCATACCCCCATTTCGACGATTGTTTATGTGCTATAGCACACCATTCTTTGGGTGATCCGGATCCCGACGTCAAAAGTGCCATAAATTTTTGTGGACGTCCATCAAGACCTTGGATATGCATTCGGTTGTCCCTCACGGCTATTCTGACCCATTTTCAAAGTCAAAATAGCCCCAAAGCGCGCCTACCCCCATTTTGACGACTTTTCGTGTGCTATAGCACACCATTTTTTTGGTGATCCGGATCCCGACGTCAAAAGTGGCAAAATTTTTTGTGGACATCCGTCAAGACGTTGGATATGCATCCGGTTGGCCCTCACGGCCATTCCGACCCATTTTCAAGGTCAAAATAGCCCCGAAGCACGCATACCCCCATTTCGACGATTTTTCATGTACTGTAGCACACCATTTTTTGGGTGATCCGGATCCCGACGTCAAAAGTGCCAAAAGTTTTTGTGAACGTCCGTCAAGACCTTGGCTATGCATCCGGTTGGCCCTCACGGCCATTCCGACCCATTTTCAAGGTCAAAATAGCCTTGAAGCGCGCATACCCCATTTTGATGATTTTTCATGTGCTATAGCACACTATTTTTTGGGTGATCCGGATCTCGACGTCAAAAGTGCCAAATTTTTTTGTGGACGTCCAACAAGACCTTGGCTATGGCCCATCCGGTTTGGCCCCTCACGCCATTCCGACCCATTTTCAAATTGTCAAATTAGCCCCAAAGCGGCGCATACCCCCATTTTGATGATTTTCGTGTGCTATAGCACAACCACCTTTTTGGGTGATCTGGAATTCCCGACGTCATAAAATTGCCAAAAAATTTTTGTGGACGTCCGTCAAGACCTTGGCTATGCATCCGTTGGGCCCTCCACGGCCATTCCGACCCATTTTCAATGTCAAAATAGCCCCGAAGCGCGCATACCCCCATTTCGATGATTTTTTGTGTGCTATATAGCACACCATTTTTTTGGTGATCCGGATCCCGACGTCAAAAGTACCAAAAAATTTTGTGGACGTCCGTCAAGACCTTGGCTATGCATCCGGTTGGTACTCACGGCCATTTCGACCTATTTTCATGGTCAAAATAGCCTCGAAGCGCGCATACGCCCATTTCGATGATTTTTCGTGTGCTACAGCACACTATTTTTTGGGTGATCCAGATCTCGACGTCAAAAGTGCCAAAAAAATTTTTTGAACGTCCGTCTAGACCTTGGCTATGCATCCGGTTGGCCCTCACGGCCATTCCGACCCATTTTCAAGGTAAAAATAGCCCCGAAGCACGTATACCCCTATTTCGACGATTTTTCGTATGCTATAGCACACCATTTTTTGAGTGATCCGGATCCCGACGTCAAAAGTGCCAAACATTTTTGTGGACGTCCGTCAAGACCTTGGCTATGCATCTGGTTGGCCCTCACGGCCATTCCGACCCATTTTCAAGGTCAAAATAGCCCCGAAGCGCGCATACCCCCATTTCGATAACTTTTCGTGTGCTATAGCACACCATTTTTTGGGTGATCCGGATCCCGATCTCAAAAGTGCCAAAAAATTTTGTGGACGTCCGTCAAGACCTTGGCTATGCATCCGGTTGGCCCTTACGGCCATTTCAACCCATTTTCAAGGTCAAAATAGCCCCGAAGCTCGCATACCCGCATTTTGACGATTTTTCGTGTGCTATAGCACACTATTTTTTGAGTGATCCGGATCTCGATGTCAAAAGTGCCAAAAAGTTTTGTGGACGTCCGTCAAGACCTTGGCTATGCATCCGGTTGGCCCTCACGGCCATTCCGAACAATTTTCAAGGTCAAAATAGCCCCGAAGCACGCATACCCCCATTTCGACGATTTTTCATGTACTGTAGCACACCATTTTTTGGGTGATCCGGATCCCGACGTCAAAAGTGCCAAAAGTTTTTGTGAACGTCCGTCAAGACCTTGGCTATGCATCCGGTTGGCCCTCACGGCCATTCCGACCCATTTTCAAGGTCAAAATAGCCTTGAAGCGCGCATACCCCATTTTGATGATTTTTCATGTGCTATAGCACACTATTTTTTGGGTGATCCGGATCTCGACGTCAAAAGTGCCAAATTTTTTGTGGACGTCCAACAAGACCTTGGCTATGCATCCGGTTGGCCCTCACGGCCATTCCGACCCATTTTCAAGGTCAAAATAGCCCAAAGCGCGCATACCCCCATTTTGATGATTTTTCGTGTGCTATAGCACACCATTTTTGGGTGATCTGGATCCTGACGTCAAAAGTGCCAAAAATTTTTGTGGACGTCCCTCAAGACCTTGGCTATGCATCCGGTTGGCCCTCATGGCCATTCCGACCCATTTTATAGGTCAAAATAGCTCTGAAGCGCGCATACCCCCATTTCGATGATTTTTTGTGTGCTATAGCACACCATTTTTTGGGTGATCCAGATCTCGACGTCAAAAGTTAGAAATTTTTTTTTGGACGTCCTTCAATACCTTGGCTATGCATCCGGTTGGCCATCACGGCCATTTTGACCCATTTTCAAGGTCATATAGCCCCAAAGCGCGCATACCCCCATTTCGACGATTTTTCATCTGCTATAGCACACCATTTTTTGGGTGATCCGGATCGGACGTCAAAAGTGCCAAAAATTTTTGTGGACGTCCGTCAACATCTTGGCTATGCATCTGGTTGTACCTCACGGCTATTTCGACCCATTTTCAAAGTCAAAATAGCCCCGAAGCGCGCATACCCCCATTTCGACGATTTTTCGTGTGCTATAGCATACCATTTTTTGGATGATACGGATCCCGATGTCAAAACTGCCAAAAATTTTTGTGGACGCCCGTCAAGACCTTTTCTATGCATCCTGTTGGCCCTCACGGCCATTGCAACTCATTTTCAATGTCAAAATAGACTCAAAGCGCGCGTATCCCTATTTCGACGATTTTTCGTGTGCTATAGCACCCAATTTTTTGGGTGATCCGGATCTCGATGTCAAAAGTGCCAAACGTTTTGGTGGACGTCCGTCAAGACCTTCGCTATGCATCCGGTTAGCCCTCACGGCCATTCCGACCCATTTTAAAGGTAAAAATAGCCCCGAAGCGCATATACCCCTATTTCGACGATTTTTCGTGTGCTATAGCACACCATTTTTTGGGTGATCCAAATCCCGACGTCAAAAGTGCTAAAATATTTTGTGGACGTCCGTCAAAACCTTGGCTATGCATCCATTTTTCCCTCACAGCCATTCCTACCCATTTTCAAGGTCAAAATAGCACCGAAGCACGCATACCCCCCATTTTGACGATTTTTTGTGTGCTATAGCACACCATTTTTGGGTGATTCAGATCCCAACGTCAAAAGTGCCAAACGTTTTTGTGGACGTCCGTCAAGACCTTGGATATGCATACGGTTGGCCCTCATGGCCATTCCGACCCATTTTCATGGTCAAAATAGCCCTGAAACGCGCATACCCCCATTTCGATGATTTTTCGTGTGCTGTAGCACACTATTTTTTGGGTGATCCGGATCCCGACGTCAAAAGTGACAAACAATTTTGTAGATGTCCTTCAAGACCTTGGCTATGCATCTGGTTGGCCCTCACGGCCATTTCGACCCATTTTCAAAGTCAAATAGCCCCGAAGCGCGCATACCCCCATTTAGACGATTTTTCGTGTTCTATAGCACACCATTTTTTGGGTGATCTGGATCCAACGTCAAAAGTGCAAAACATTTTTGTGGACGTCCTTCAAGACCTTGGCTATGCATCTGGTTGTCCCTCACGGCTATTTCAACCTATTTTCAAAGTCAAAATAGCCCCGAAGTGCGTATACCCCCATTTCGACGATTTTTCGTGTGCTATAGCATACCATTTTTTGGATGATACGGATCCCGATGTCAAAAGTGCCAAAAAATTTTGTGGACGCCCGTCAAGACCTTTTCTATGCATCCGGTTGGCCCTCATGGCCATTCGGACCCATTTTCAAGGTTAAAATAGACCCGAAGCGCGCGTACCCCCATTTCGACGATTTTTCGTGTGCTATAGCACCCCATTTTTGGGTGATCCGGATCCCGATGTCAAAAGTGCCAAACTTTTTGTGGACGTCCGTCGAGACCTTTGCTATGCATCTGGTTGGCCCTCACGGCCATTCCGACCCATTTTCAAGGTCAAAATAGCCCCGAAGCGCGCATACCCCCATTTCGATGATTTTTCGTGTGCTACAGCACACCATTTTTTGGGTGATCCGAATCCCGATGTCAAAAGTGCCAAAAAATTTTGTGGACATCCGTCAAGACCTTGGCTATGCATTTGGTTGGCCCTCACGGCCATTCCGACCCATTTTCAAGGTCAAAATAGCCCTAAGCGCGCATACCCCCATTTCAACGATTTTTCGTGTGCTATAGCACACCATTTTTTGGGTGATCTGGATCCCGACGTCAAAAGTGCCAAAATTTTTTGTGGACGTCCGTCATGACCTTGGCAATGCATCTGGTTGTCCCTCACGGCTATTTCGACCCATTTTCAAAGTCAAAATAGCCCCGAAGCGCGCATACCCCCATTTCGATGATTTTTCACTTGCTATAGCATACCATTTTTTGGATGATACGGATCCCGATGTCAAAAGTGCCAAAAAATTTTGTGGACGCCCGTCAAGACCTTTTCTATGCATCCGGTTGGCCCTCATGGCCATTCCGACCCATTTTCAAGGTCAAAATAGTCCCGAAGCGCGCATACCCCCATTTCGATGATTTTTCGTGTGCTATAAGCACACCATTTTTTGGGTGATTCGGATCTCGACGTGAAAAGTGCCAAATATTTTTGTGGACGTCCGTCAAGACCTTCGCTATGCACTTTGTTGGCCCTCACGGCCATTCCGACCCATTTTCAAGGTCAAAATAGCCCCAAAATGCGCATACCCCTATTTCGACGATTTTTCGTGTGCTATAGCACACCATTTTTTGGGTGATCCGGATCCCGACGTCAAAACTGCCAAAACTTTTTATGGACGTCCATCAACACCTTGGCTATGCATCCGGTTGGCCCTCACGGCCATTCCGACCCATTTTCAAGGTCAAAATAGCCCCAAGTGCGCATACCCCCATTTCGACGATTTTTCGTGTGCTATAGCACACCATTTTTTGGGTGATCCGGATCCCGACGTCAAAAGTGCCAAAAAATTTTGTGGACGTCCGTCAATACCTTGGCTTTGCATCCGGTTGGCCCTCACGGCCATTCCGACCCATTTTCAAGGTCAAAATAGTTCTGAAGCGCGCATACCCCCATTTCAAAGATTTTTCGTGTGCTATAGCACACCATTTTTTGGGTGATCCGGATCACGATGTCAAAAGTGCCAAAAATTTTTGTGGACGTCCGTCAAGACCTTGGCTATGCATCCGGTTGGCCCTCACGGACATTTCGACCCATTTTCAAGGTCAAAATAGCCCCGAAGCGCGCATACCCCCATTTTGATGATTTTTCGTGTGCTATATCACACCATTTTTTGGGTGATATAGATCTCGACCTCAAAAGTGCCAAATATTATTGTGGACGTCCTTCAAGACCTGGGCTATGCATCCCGTTGGCCTAACGGCCATTCCGACCCATTTTCAAGGTCAAAATAGCCCTGAAGCGCGCATACCCCCATTTCGATGATTTTTCGTGTACTATAGCACACTATTTTTTGGGTGATCCAGATCCCGACGTCAAAAGTGCCAAAAATTATTGTGGACGTCCGTTAAGACCTTGGCTATGCATACGGTTGACCCTAACGGCCATTACGACCCATTTTCAAGGTCAAAATAGCCCCGAAGCGCGCATACCTCCATTTCGACGCTTTTTCGTGTGCTATAGCACACCATTTTTTGGGTGATTCGGATCCCGATGTCAAAAGTGCCAAACTTTTTTGTGAACGTCCGTCAAGACCTTGGCTATGCATCCGGTTGGCCCTGACAGTCATTCCGACCCATTTTCAATGTCAAAATAGCCCCGAAGCGCGCATACCCCTATTTCGATGATTTTTCGTGTGCTATAGCATACCATGTTTTGGGTGATCCGGATCCCGACGTCAAAAGTGCCATAAATTTTTGTGGACGTCCGTGAAGACCTTCGCTATGCATTCGATTGGTCCTCACGGCCATTTCGACCCATTTTCAAAGTCAAAATAGCCCCGAGGCGCGCATACCCCCATTTCGACGATTTTTCGTGTGCTATAGCACACCATTTTTTGGGTGATCCGGATCCCGACGTCAAAAGTGCCAAATATTTTTGTGGACGTCCGTCAAGACCTTGGCTATGCATTCGGTTGGCCCTCACGGCAATTCCGACCCATTTTCAAGGTCAAAATAGCCCCGAAGCGCGTATACCCCTATTTCGACGATTTTCGTGTGCTATGGCACACCATTTTTTGGGTGATCCGGATCCCGACGTCAAAAGTGCCAAACGTTTTTGTGAACGTCCGTCAAGACCTTTGCTATGCATCCGGTTGGCCCTCACGTCCATTCCGACCCATTTTCAAAGTCAAAATAGCCCCGAAGCGCGAATACCCCCATTTTGATGATTTTTCGTGTGCTATAGCACACCATTTTTTGGGTGATCCGGATCCCGGCGTCTAAAGTGCCAAATATTTTTGTGGACGTCCTTCAAGACCTTGGCTATGCATCCGGTTGGCCCTTACGGCCATTTCGACCCATTTTCAAGGTCAAATAAGCCCCGAAGCTTGCATACCCACATTTCGACGATTTTTTGTGTGCTATAGCACACTATTTTTTGGGTGATCCGGATCTCGACGTCAAAAGTAAAAAACATTTTTGTCGACGTCCGTCAAGACCTTGGCTATGCATCCGGTTGGCCCTCACGGCCATTACGACCCATTTTCAAGGTCAAAATATCCCCGAAGCCCGCATACCCCCATTTTGACGATTTTTCGTGTACTGTAGCACACCATTTTAAAGGTGATCTAGATCCCGACGTCAAAAGTGCCAAATTTTTTGTGAACGTCCGTCAACCCCTTGGCTATGCATCTGGTTGGCCCTCACGGTTATTACAACCCATTTTCAAGGTCAAAATTGCCTTGAAGCGCGCATACCCCCATTTCAATGATTTTCGTGTGCTATGGCACACCATTTTTCGTGTGATCCGGATCCCGACGTCAAAAGTGCCAAACGTTTTTGTGAACGTCCGTCAAGACCTTTGCTATGCATCCGATTGGCCCTCACGTCCATTCCGACCCATTTTCAAAGTCAAAATAGCCCCGAAGCGCGCATACCCCAATTTCGACGATTTTTCGTGTGCTATAGCACACCATTTTTTGGGTGATCCGGATCCCGACGTCAAAGGTGCCAAAACTTTTTGTGGACGTCCGTCAAGACCTTGGCTATGCATTCGGTTGGCCCTCACGGCCATTCCGACCCATTTTCAAGGTCAAAATAGCCCCGAAGAGCGCATACCCCCATTTCGATAATTTTTCATGTGCTATAGCACACCATTTTTTGGGTGATCCGGATCCCGGCGTCAAAAGTGCCAAATATTTTTGTGGACGTCCTTCAAGACCTTGGCTATGCATCCGGTTGGCCCTTACGGCCATTTCGACCCATTTTCAAGGTCAAATAAGCCCCGAAGCTTGCATACCCGCATTTCGACGATTTTTTGTGTGCTATAGCACACTATTTTTTGGGTGATCCGGATCCCGACGTCAAAAGTTCCAAAAAACTTTGTGGACGTCCTTCAAGACCTTGGCTATGCATCCGGTTGGTCCTCACGGCCATTCCGACCCATTTTCAAGGTCAAAATAGCCCCGAAGCGCGCATACCCCCATTTCGACGATTTTTCGTGTGCTATAGCACACCATTTTTTGGGTGATCCGGATCCCGACGTCAAAAGTGCCAATGATTTTTGTGGACGTCCATCAAGACCTTGGCTATGCATCCGGTTGGCCCTCACGGCCATTCCGACCCATTTTCAAGGTCAAAATAGCCCAAAGCGCGCATACCCCCATTTCAATGATTTTTCGTGTGCTATAGCACACCATTTTTTGGGTGATCCGAATCTCGATGTCAAAAGTGCCAAAAAATTTTGTGGACGTCCGTCAAGACCTTGGCTATGCATCCGGTTAGCCCTCACGTCCATTCCAACCCATTTTCAAGGTAAAAATAGCCCCGAAGCGTGCATACCCCCATTTCGACGATTTTTCGTGTGCTATGGCATATCATTTTTTGGGTGATCCGGATTCCGACGTCAAAAGTGCCAAGAATTTTTGTGGACGTCCTTCAAGACCTTGGCTACGTATCCGATTGCCCTTCATGGCCATTCCGACCCATTTTAAAGGTCAAAATAGCCCCGAAGCGCATACCCCCATTTCGATGATTTTTCGTGTGCTATAGCACATCATTTTTTGGGTGATCCGGATCCCGACGTCAAAAGTGCCAAATATTTTTGTGGACGTCCATCAAGACCTTGGCTATGCATCCGGTTGGCCTTCACGGCAATTTCGACCCATTTTCAAGGAAAAATAGCCCTGAAGCGCGCATACCCCCATTTTGACGATTTTTCGTGTGCTATAGCACACCATTTTTTGGGTGATCCGGATCCCAACATCAAAAGTGCCAAATGTTTTTGTGGACGTTCGTCAAGACTTTGGCTATGCATCCGGTTGGCCCTCACGGCCATTCCGACCCATTTTCAAGGTCAAAATAGCCCCGAAGCGCGCATACCCCCATTTCGATGATTTTTCGTGTGCTATAGCACATCATTTTTGGGGTGATCCGGATCCCGACGTCAAAAGTACCAAAAAATTTTGTGGACGTCCGTCAAGACATTGGCTATGCATTCGGTTGGCCCTCACGGCGATTCCGACCCATTTTCAAGGTCAAAATAGCCCCAAAGCGCGCATACCCCTATTTCGATGATTTTTCGTGTGCTATATCACACCATTTTTTGGATGATCCAGATCCCAACGTCAAAAGTGCCAAAAATTATTGTAGACGTCCGTTAAGACCTTGGCTATGCATCCGGTTGGCCATCACGGCCATTCCAACCCATTTTCAAGGTCAAAATAGCCCCGATGCGCGAATACCCCCATTTCAATGATTTCTCGTGTTCTATGGCATACCATTTTTTGGGTGATCCGGATCCCGACGTGAAAAGTGCCAAACGTTTTTGTGAACGTCCGTCAAGACCTTGGCTATGTATCCGATTGGCCCTGACGGCCATTCCGACCCATTTTCAAGGTCAAAATAGCCCCGAAGCGCGCATCCCACCATTTCGATGATTTTTCGTGTGCTTTATAGCACAGCATTTTTTGGTTGATCCGGATCCAGATGTCAAAAGTGCCAAATATTTTTGTGGACGTCCATCAAGACCTTGGCTATGCATCCGGTTGGCCCTCACGGCTATTCGGACCCTTTTTCAAGGTCAAAATAGCCCCGAAGCCCGCATACCCCCATTTCGACGATTTTTCGTGTGCTATAGCACACCATTTTTTGGGTGATCCAGATCCCAACGTCAAAAGTGCCAAATATTATTGTGGACGTCCGTCAAGACCTTGGCTATGCATCCGGTTGTCCCTCACGGCCATTCCAACCCATTTTCAAGGTCAAAATAGCCCTGAAGCGCGCAGTCCCCCATTTCAACGATTTTTCGTCTGCTATATCACACCATTTTTTGGTTGATCCAGATCCCGACGTCAAAAGTGCCAAATATTATTGTTGACGTCTGTTAAGACCTTGGCTATGCATCCGGTTGGCCCTAACGGCCATTCCGACCCATTTTCAAGGTCAAAATAGCCCCGAAGCGCGCATACCCCCATTTCTATGATTTTTCGTGTGCTATAGCATACCATTTTTTGGGTGATTCGGATCCCGATGTCAAAAGTGCCAAAGGTTTTTTTGAACGTCTGTCAATACCTTGTCTATGCATCCGGTTGGACCTCACGGCCATTCCGTCCCATTTTCAAGGTCAAATTAGCCCCGAAGCGCGCATACCCCTATTTCGACGATTTTTCGTGTGCTATAGCATACCATTTTTTGGGTGATCCGGATCCCGACGTCAAAAGTGCCATAAATTTTTGTGGACGTCCGTCAAGACCTTGGCTATGCATTCGGTTGGCCCTCACGGCCATTTCGACCCATTTTCAAAGTCAAAATAGCCCCGAAGCGGATACCCACATTTCGACGATTTTTCGTGTGTTATAGCACACCATTATTTGGGTGATCCGGATCTCGACGTCAAAAGTGCCAAAAAATTTTGTGGACGTCCGTAAAGACCTTGGCTATGCATCCGGTTGGCCCTCACGGCCATCCCAACCCATTTTCAAGGTCAAAATAGCCCCGAAGTACGCATACCCTCATTTCGACGATTTTTCGTGTGCTATAGCACACCATTTTTTGGGTGATCCGGATTCCGACGTCAAAAGTGCCAAACAATTTTGTGGACGTCCTTCAAGACCTTGGCTATGCATCCGATTGTCCCTCACGGCTATTCCGACCCATTTTCAAGGTTAAAATAGCCCCGAAGCGCGCATACCCCCATTTTGATGATTTTTCGTGTGCTATAGCACACCATTTTTTGGGTGATCCGGATCCCAACGTCAAAAGTGCCATAGATTTTTGTGGACGTCCATCAAGACCTTGGCTATGCATCCGGTTGGCCGTCAAGGCCATTCCGACCCATTTTGAAGGTCAAAATAGCCCCGAAGCGTGCATACCCCCATTTCGACGATTTTTCATGTGCTATAGCACACCATTTTTTGGGTGATCTGGATCCTGACGTCAAAAGTGCCAAAATTTTTTGTGGACATCCGTCAAGACCTTGGCTATGCATCCGGTTGGCCCTCACGGACATTTCGACCAATTTTCAAGGTCAAAATAGCCCTGAAGCGCGCGTACCCCCATTTCGACGATTTTTCGTGTGCTATAGCACCCCATTTTTGGGTGATCCGGATCCCGATGTCAAAAGTGCCAAACTTTTTGTGGACGTCCGTCGAGACCTTCGCTATGCATCTGGTTGTCCCTCACGGCCATTCCGACCCATTATCAAGGTCAAAATAGCCCCGAAGCGCGCATACCCCCATTTCGATGATTTTTCGTGTGCTATATCACACCATTTTTTGGGTGATCCAGATCCCAACGTCAAAAGTGCCAAAAATTATTGTGGACGTCCGTCAAGACCTTGTCTATGCATCCGGTTGTCCCTCACGGCCATTCCGACCCATTTTCAAGGTCAAAATAGCCCTGAAGAGCGCAGTCCCCCATTTCGATGATTTTTCGTGTGCTATATCACACCATTTTTTGGTTGATCCAGATCCCGACTTCAAAAGTGCCAAACATTATTGTGGACGTCCGTTAAGACCTTGGCTATGCATCCGGTTGGCCCTAATGGCCATTCCGACCCATTTTCAAGGTCAAAATAGCCCCGAAGCGCGCATACCCCCATTTCGATGATTTTTCGTGTGCTATAGCATACCATTTTTTGGGTGATTCGGATCCTGATGTCAAAAGTTCCAAAAGTTTTTTTGAACGTCTGTCAATACCTTGGCTATGCATTCGGTTGGACCTCACGGCCATTCCGACCCATTTTCAAGGTCAAATTAGCCCCAAAGCGCGCATACCCCTATTTCGATGATTTTTCGTGTGCTATATCACACCATTTTTTGGATGATCCAGATCCCAACGTCAAAAGTGCCAAAAATTATTGTAGACGTCCGTTAAGACCTTGGCTATGCATCCGGTTGGCCATCACGGCCATTCCAACCCATTTTCAAGGTCAAAATAGCCCCGAAGCGCGCATACCCCCATTTCGATGATTTTTCGTGTGCTACAGCACACCATTTTTTGGGTGATCCGAATCCCGATGTCAAAAGTGCCAAAAAATTTTGTGGACATCCGTCAAGACCTTGGCTATGCATTTGGTTGGCCCTCACGGCCATTCCGACCCATTTTCAAGGTCAAAATAGCCCTAAGCGCGCATACCCCCATTTCAACGATTTTTCGTGTGCTATAGCACACCATTTTTTGGGTGATCTGGATCCCGACGTCAAAAGTGCCAAAAATTTTTGTGGACGTCCGTCATGACCTTGGCAATGCATCTGGTTGTCCCTCACGGCTATTTCGACCCATTTTCAAAGTCAAAATAGCCCCGAAGCGCGCATACCCCCATTTCGATGATTTTTCACTTGCTATAGCATACCATTTTTTGGATGATACGGATCCCGATGTCAAAAGTGCCAAAAAATTTTGTGGACGCCCGTCAAGACCTTTTCTATGCATCCGGTTGGCCCTCATGGCCATTCCGACCCATTTTCAAGGTCAAAATAGTCCCGAAGCGCGCATACCCCCATTTCGATGATTTTTCGTGTGCTATAAGCACACCATTTTTTGGGTGATTCGGATCTCGACGTGAAAAGTGCCAAATATTTTTGTGGACGTCCGTCAAGACCTTCGCTATGCACTTTGTTGGCCCTCACGGCCATTCCGACCCATTTTCAAGGTCAAAATAGCCCCAAAATGCGCATACCCCTATTTCGACGATTTTTCGTGTGCTATAGCACACCATTTTTTGGGTGATCCGGATCCCGACGTCAAAACTGCCAAAACTTTTTATGGACGTCCATCAACACCTTGGCTATGCATCCGGTTGGCCCTCACGGCCATTCCGACCCATTTTCAAGGTCAAAATAGCCCCAAGTGCGCATACCCCCATTTCGACGATTTTTCGTGTGCTATAGCACACCATTTTTTGGGTGATCCGGATCCCGACGTCAAAAGTGCCAAAAATTTTTGTGGACGTCCGTCAATACCTTGGCTTTGCATCCGGTTGGCCCTCACGGCCATTCCGACCCATTTTCAAGGTCAAAATAGTTCTGAAGCGCGCATACCCCCATTTCAAAGATTTTTCGTGTGCTATAGCACACCATTTTTTGGGTGATCCGGATCACGATGTCAAAACTGCCAAAAATTTTTGTGGACGTCCGTCAAGACCTTGGCTATGCATCCGGTTGGCCCTCACGGACATTTCGACCCATTTTCAAGGTCAAAATAGCCCCGAAGCGCGCATACCCCCATTTTGATGATTTTTCGTGTGCTATATCACACCATTTTTTGGGTGATATAGATCTCGACCTCAAAAGTGCCAAATATTATTGTGGACGTCCTTCAAGACCTGGGCTATGCATCCCGTTGGCCTAACGGCCATTCCGACCCATTTTCAAGGTCAAAATAGCCCTGAAGCGCGCATACCCCCATTTCGATGATTTTTCGTGTACTATAGCACACTATTTTTTGGGTGATCCAGATCCCGACGTCAAAAGTGCCAAAAATTATTGTGGACGTCCGTTAAGACCTTGGCTATGCATACGGTTGACCCTAACGGCCATTACGACCCATTTTCAAGGTCAAAATAGCCCCGAAGCGCGCATACCTCCATTTCGACGCTTTTTCGTGTGCTATAGCACACCATTTTTTGGGTGATTCAGATCCCAATGTCAAAAGTGCCAAACTTTTTTGTGAACGTCCGTCAAGACCTTGGCTATGCATCCGGTTGGCCCTGACAGCCATTCCGACCCATTTTCAATGTCAAAATAGCCCCGAAGCGCGCATACCCCTATTTCGATGATTTTTCGTGTGCTATAGCATACCATGTTTTGGGTGATCCGGATCCCGACTTCAAAAGTGCCATAAATTTTTGTGGACGTCCGTGAAGACCTTCGCTATGCATTCGATTGGTCCTCACGGCCATTTCGACCCATTTTCAAAGTCAAAATAGCCCCGAGGCGCGCATACCCCCATTTCGACGATTTTTCGTGTGCTATACACACCATTTTTTGGCTGATCCGGATCCCGACGTCAAAAGTGCCAAATATTTTTGTGGACGTCCGTCAAGACCTTGGCTATGCATTCGGGTGGCCCTCACGGCAATTCCGACCCATTTTCAAGGTCAAAATAGCCCCGAAGCGCGTATACCCCTATTTCGACGATTTTCGTGTGCTATGGCACACCATTTTTTGGGTGATCCGGATCCCGACGTCAAAAGTGCCAACCGTTTTTGTGAACGTCCGTCAAGACCTTTGCTATGCATCCGGTTGGCCCTCACGTCCATTCTGACCCATTTTCAAAGTCAAAATAGCCCCGAAGCGCAAATACCCCCATTTTGATGATTTTTCGTGTGCTATAGCACACCATTTTTTGGGTGATCCGGATCCCGGCGTCTAAAGTGCCAAATATTTTTGTGGACGTCCTTCAAGACCTTGGCTATGCATCCGGTTGGCCCTTACGGCCATTTCGACCCATTTTCAAGGTCAAATAAGCCCCGAAGCTTGCATACCCGCATTTCGACGATTTTTTGTGTGCTATAGCACACTATTTTTTGGGTGATCCGGATCTCGACGTCGAAAGTACAAAACATTTTTGTGGACGTCCGTCAAGACCTTGGCTATGCATCCGGTTGGCCCTCACGGCCATTACGACCCATTTTCAAGGTCAAAATAGCCCCGAAGCCCGCATACCCCCATTTTGACGATTTTTCGTGTACTGTAGCACACCATTTTAAAGGTGATCTAGATCCCGACGTCAAAAGTGCCAAATTTTTTGTGAACGTCCGTCAACACCTTGGCTATGCATCTGGTTGGCCCTCACGGTTATTACAACCCATTTTCAAGGTCAAAATAGCCTTGAAGCGCGCATACCCCCATTTCAATGATTTTCGTGTGCTATGGCACACCATTTTTCGTGTGATCCGGATCCCGACGTCAAAAGTGCCAAACGTTTTTGTGAACGTCCGTCAAGACCTTTGCTATGCATCCGGTTGGCCCTCACGTCCATTCCGACCCATTTTCAAAGTCAAAATAGCCCCGAAGCGCGCATACCCCCATTTCGACGATTTTTCGTGTGCTATAGCACACCATTTTTTGGGTGATCCGGATCCCGACGTCAAAGGTGCCAAAACTTTTTGTGGACGTCCGTCAAGACCTTGGCTATGCATTCGGTTGGCCCTCTCGGCCATTCCGACCCATTTTCAAGGTCAAAATAGCCCCGAAGAGCGCATACCCCCATTTCGATAATTTTTCATGTGCTATAGCACACCATTTTTTGGGTGATCCGGATCCCGGCGTCAAAAGTGCCAAATATTTTTGTGGACGTCCTTCAAGACCTTGGCTATGCATCCGGTTGGCCCTTACGGCCATTTCGACCCATTTTCAAGGTCAAATAAGCCCCGAAGCTTGCATACCCGCATTTCGACGATTTTTTGTGTGCTATAGCACACTATTTTTTGGGTGATCCGGATCCCGACGTCAAAAGTTCCAAAAAACTTTGTGGACGTCCTTCAAGACCTTGGCTATGCATCCGGTTGGTCCTCACGGCCATTCCGACCCATTTTCAAGGTCAAAATAGCCCCGAAGCTCGCATACCCCCATTTCGACGATTTTTCGTGTGCTATAGCACACCATTTTTTGGGTGATCCGTATCCCGACGTCAAAAGTGCCAATGATTTTTGTGGACGTCCATCAAGACCTTGGCTATGCATCCGGTTGGCCCTCACGGCCATTCCGACCCATTTTCAAGGTCAAAATAGCCCAAAGCGCGCATACCCCCATTTCAATGATTTTTCGTGTGCTATAGCACACCATTTTTTGGGTGATCCGAATCTCGATGTCAAAAGTGCCAAAAAATTTTGTGGACGTCCGTCAAGACCTTGGCTATGCATCCGGTTAGCCCTCACGTCCATTCCAACCCATTTTCAAGGTAAAAATAGCCCCGAAGCGTGCATACCCCCATTTCGACGATTTTTCGTGTGCTATGGCATATCATTTTTTGGGTGATCCGGATTCCGACGTCAAAAGTGCCAAGAATTTTTGTGGACGTCCTTCAAGACCTTGGCTACGTATCCGATTGCCCTTCATGGCCATTCCGACCCATTTTAAAGGTCAAAATAGCCCCGAAGCGCATACCCCCATTTCGATGATTTTTCGTGTGCTATAGCACATCATTTTTTGGGTGATCCGGATCCCGACGTCAAAAGTGCCAAATATTTTTGTGGACGTCCATCAAGACCTTGGCTATGCATCCGGTTGGCCTTCACGGCAATTTCGACCCATTTTCAAGGACAAAATAGCCCTGAAGCGCGCATACCCCCATTTTGACGATTTTTCGTGTGCTATAGCACACCATTTTTTGGGTGATCCGGATCCC
>JABWTJ010001391.1:0-40220 GCA_016801875.1 Solanum sitiens | reverse complement strand
TTCAATGTCAAAATAGCCCCAAAGCGCGCATACCCCCATTTCGACGATTTTTCGTGTGCTATAGCACACTATTTTTTGGGTGATTCGGATCCCGATGTCAAAAGTGCCAGAAATTTTTGTGGACGTCCGTCATGACCTTGGCTATGCATCCGGTTGGCCCTCACAGCCATTCCAACCCATTTTCAAGGTCAAAATAGCCCCGAAGCACATACCCCCATTTTTACGACATTTCATGTGCTATAGCACACCATTTTTTGGGTTATCCGGATCCCGATGTTAAAAGTGCCAAAATTATTTGTGGACGTCTGTCAAGACCTTGTATATGCATCCGGTTGGCCCTCACGGCCATGCTGACCCATTTTCAAGGTCAAAATAGCTCCGAAGCGCGCATACCCCCCATTTTTTGGGTGATTCGGATCCCGACGTCAGAAGTGCCAAAATCGTTTGTGGACATCCGTCAAGACCTTGGTTATGCATCCAGTTGGCCCTCACGGCTATTCCAACCCATTTTCAAGGTCAAAATAGCCCCGAAGCACGCATACCCCCATTTCGACGATTTTTCGTATGGTATAGCACACCATTTTTTGGGTGATCCGGATCCCGACGTCACAAGTGCCAAAAAATTTTGTGGACGTCCATCAAGACCTTGGCTATGCATCCGGTTGGCCCTCACGGCCATTCGGACCCATTTTCAAGGTCAAAATAGCCCCGAAGCGCGCATACCCCCATTTCGACGATTTTTCGTGTGCTATAGCACATCATTTTTTGGGTGATCCGGATCCCGATGTCAAAAGTGCCAAAAAATTTTGTGGACGTCCATCAAGACCTTGGCTATGCATTCAGTTGGACCTCACGGCCATTTCGACCCATTTTCAAGGTCAAAATAGCCCCGAAGCGCGCATACCCCTATTTCGATGATATTGTAAGACCTCGAAAATGAGATAAGGTGTCTAGAGCCTAACATGTTCGTCTTAACGTTATAAGGTCCTAAAATGCCTTATTATGTCATATAGAGTCAGAGTACAAAGTTTGAAGTGATTTGGAAGTCGAACGTGAAGGGACGTCCAAGACGTTCGACGAATAGTCGCTTAAGTGCCTCATGTGTGTATGCATGCCTAAATTGTGTGAAATGAGTCAAATAAGTCTTCAAATGGTGTTAAATGATATTTAATGTTATTGTATGAAGTTTCGTGAAGTTTGGAGGTCAAGAAATTGGCTAAGTCCCCTGCGATGGAGGCTGCCACGGCCCGTCATGGCCATGACGCCCCGTCATGGGCCACGTCGCGGATGGCCTACAGGTTGGCTGCCTGCGTTCTGCCAAGTCAGGGGTGAATTTGTAAATTCACCCCACGTCCTAACCTGACTATAATAGGTTTAATTAAGTAATTTTAGGTGTATATAAGTCCCTAAAAACGTGATTTAACCCATTCCCAAACCCTCTCACATATTTTAAGCCTTTCTCTCCAAAAATGTTCTCTCTAAAACCACCATTGTTGGTGAAGCTCAAGAACAGATTCAAGCTGGGTTTTCCATGGATGAATCATGAAGTTTTAAGGTGATGTTTATGAATGTATGACTTGTATTCCCTTACTAGGATGACTTGATAGGTGTACTAGTGTGGACAAGGGTATGGGACCTTGGCTATGCATTGCACATGTGTATCTTGATAGGATAGTTCCTAAGTTTGGTTCTTATGCATGTGAAGGATGATTATGAATATGATATGATGAAGTATGAATGTGTATAGTGTCTTAGTAGGTTTATATGAAAGGATTGCTCATATAGTTATGCCTATAGACTTATGCATTGATATATAAACATGTGTGACATTATGTGTTATGTGAAAGGTTTGCTCACATCTATATATACACTCACACACATGGATGATCTAGTTAGTGAGAAGAGGTCTAACTAGGAGGGCCCAAGAATACTCCAAAACTAGTTAGGTGCTTGGATATGCTATAAGCATATGAATGATGAATATCCTAAGTCTATGTTTTATAAACAAAAGTAATAAAGGCTTTTCAATAAAGGGAACTTAGCTTAGCACCGAGTGAACTTGACATTGAGAGGTGTTGACTTTCCTTGGAGGAATATTCACCATTTGTCCCTTATAGAGTGTTGACTTCCCTTAGAGGAATAATCACCTATGGACCTACATATGGTGTCGACTTCCCTTAGAGGAATACTCACCTATGTACTTACATGAAGTGTTGACTTTCTTTGAGGAATATTCACTCATGTTATCTCATGAGGTGAGGCCCCATTACCAAATGGTATATAGAGGGAATAACTATCTCTTAGTTCCATAAACTATGCTTGCCACATAGGATCTAGCAAAGTGAATTTACTTGATATGATAGCATATATGTTAATGTTCTACCTTGGCTAGGTAGTAACACCTTCCTTTGGTGTAAGGCTCTAGAACACCAAATTCCATGATTAGCACCCATGGTCTTAGTGTCGGTTAAGGCTATGGTTTCCCTAAAGGTAAAATGGACAATGGAAGTAATTGAATAGGATGTCTAACTAGGAGGACTTAAGGTAAGTTACTTAGGATAGATGGAAGTAATGAACCCATCTATACATTGCACAAGTGACTTCTTAGGAAGTCTTAGGAAGGTACCTTAATACTTATGATTATGTATGTGTCCTTTATGTATGATATTGTAGTTTTGGTTTGACTATGATTATATGGTACTATACTTCTATGATGGCATGTGTTGTCTTGTGTAGATGCTATGTATGTTATTCTCTTGTGTTCCTAAGGTGATGCATTGCACCAAGTATCCCTAAAGGATTACTTAGGAGATTAATGAATTGAAAGAAAGAGTTAAATGCTAAGAAGGGTGAGTTCACTATAAAGTGACCTCTATTTGTACTTAAATTCTATATGTGCTTTTCTATAATGTTTAGCCTTGGATTGTGTTGCTATGAAGTATGTGGATGCTATTGATAAAGGTTTTATGATGATTTACTCAAAATGGCATGAAGTATGATTTCAAAGAAAATGTCCCTTTTAAATGCATGTTTTCGCATGGTTGCCATACTTAGTACATTCTTGTGCTAATCCCATTCTTCTTTACTTTTTACACAAAGTGTAGGTATTGGAATGCTTAAAGAAGGTCTATGATTGGGGAGCTTGATAGGTGATTTCCCAAGCTCAAGGAAAGGAATCCTTAAGTCCAAGGATGTCCTATTAATATCTTTAATGTAAAGTCTTTAAATATTGTATTGTTATGTAAGGTATCGTACGGGCCGTGTCCCTAATGTATTCTAAAGTTGTTGAGTCTAAGATGGCAAAGAGACTTAGAGTCTAAATCTGTATTATGTATTATGTTTTATATATATACGCTGTGATGTTTCTAGCATATGATGTGCTACGAAAAGTTTTAAATTTTCCGCTAAATTTGCTATGCCAATGCAATGAATGATATAAGAGGCTTGTCTTAGACCTCCGAGAGGTCGACGATGCTGGTTACAATCCAAGATTGTACCCTATCTTCTAGGGTATGCTTTTGGGTTGTGACAAACTTGGTATCAGAGCATGAGGTTTATAAAGCGGTTTTAGGTTCTAAAAAGTCTCATATTGCCACGTCTAGTAGAGTCTCGTATCATTGGTGGTGAGTCGCGACACATTTAATGGTACGAGAGGCTATAGGACGATAGAGTTTCCCTTCTTCATCAATCTCATATCGTGCCATAGAACTTAATTCTATAAGATCTCTCTCTTATGTTTTCTTGTCCGGTGGTCTTTTAGATATGATTGCTTGGATGAGATTGCTCTATACTTGAGGGAGAAAAGGTGAGTTTAAAATGCTTATCTTTGTTTTATTGTTTGAATGAGTATATGTGAAGGTGACATTTGTACTTATTTGATGATGTATATACTAACTAAGGCGACTTGAAGGGTTAACTAGACTTAGGTAGGGGTATGGGACTCTACCTATGTCTTGCACTAGTTTTCCTTGATGGAGACCTTAAGAGGTTAATACTATGTATGTCTATGATGATAAATGTGAATATCCTTATGAGATAATCTCTATGCTTATAAACATGTAAATAGCCTAGTGTGCTAAAGAATTGGAGTTATCCATGCATGAAGGCTATAGATGAGTGGAGTATGGTGCTAAATGTAGTTCTTGTTGGGTTACTTGGTTTAGTGAAGTTATGGAGATTTACTTGATCATTGCACATGTTAACTCTATGATGATTATGATTGGTCATCTTACTTTGCTTTATATTAAATATCTCTTATATTAATGATGTGATGCCAATTATGGTAATATATGAAATCTATGTGAAATAGCATGTTATGTCGAATAATGTATGCCATGATGTAGTTAAAGCATGCTACAAGTTATGGTGGTTGAAGTGAATTCTCTTAAATCATGTATTCCTATATGATTTTGTATGATAGTAGCCAAATATTTGGATTTGAACTTGGATTGTTTAATGACTACCTATGGAGGTATGCTATCCTATGAGTGTATGCGATTAAAAGTGTGCATTGTTTTCCTTTATATATAAATGGTACTTGATGAGTTGCTAGTATAAATTGGAGTCTTTTGTGGAGACTTAAGTTGTAAATATAGTATGCATGCTTATGAAGAATGAGTTGGTAAAGCTTTGTATTTTACAATTCCATACTTGTTCCTTCAAATGTCTAAATGTTGCACTTTTGGGTATTTGGAAGCATGCTCGTTATAAAGACTAGGCAACTTATTGTATCATGTTTGGAGAACTTACTAATTTGCTTTTTGATTGGATGTTGTGAAAAGTGTGTAGAATTTATGAATATGAACATGATAAGGAATGTAGAAAATGATATTTGCTTTTTGCCATTTAAATTGAAAGGATGAGAATCTTATGACATGATGAGTCGTAGAGTTATTTCTAAACTTCTTGTCGTGTTATGAATTTCCTTGTTGTTTTCCTCTAATGATGTATGACCTTAGTGTCTATTGCATTGTAGGAAGACCTTATGTGAATTAAATAGTATGATATTATAGTATTTGTCTATTGATCATAAAGATGTGCATGATACGATTCTTTATACATGATGTTAATCTTGTTGACTATATAGTGATGGTATTAGTTGACATAAGTGTAGTAGTCTCCTCTATACATGTTGATATAGGATTTGAATGTAAAGGCTTGTGATCTCATGATAAGGTTTAGAATGCCTTAGTGTTGCTAAATTGAGTTTGTGAAAATCCCCTCTAAAAGTAGTAATCACTCTAAGTGATAAATATGAAGGTTTTGTAGTTGAGATCCTCTACATGTTGGGTTAAGTTGCTCTTATTTGGGTTTGCCCTAAGTGGGGGATGGTGTTTGAGTAGTAAGATTTGTAGAAATTGTCTACATTGTCCTTCTATTCTTACTTGAATTAGAAAATACGAATTCTTAGTATGCTTATTCATGAAAATAGTCTTGCATAAAGTGTGAATTGCATGATATTTATATGATTGGTATGAATTGATTGACACCATCTTAAAGACATGGTGAATTTTCCAAGAAGCATGAAAAGAAATTTTTGAAAAATCCATGTTTTCTCTTGTTGACTTGCGTTTTAATGTTCTAATTGTGAAGTTTACCTCATGAGGTAAGACAAGGAACTTGGTGATAGTCACTTGTAGGTTAAATTGTTTAGCCTTGTAATGGAAGTTGAGTCTCTTTTATAATGAAAAAATGTGAACTCTCTTTAAAATTTAGTGATTTGAAGATTTGTGATGCAAAATTGTAGGCTCATTCTTGAAAAGTGAAAGCATGTTTTGCTAAGTGTACATGTGTGTGCCTATAATTTGTGTTATTTTTCCAAAATGAGGCTTACTATAAGGGTGAGTATTATGTTAAGAAAAGAAATTTGTGGGATGACTTCCAATTTTGTTGTGATGTACTTGGTGTGAATTGCCATTTAGATTTCACTAGGAAGAAAATGTATGCATGTCTTGGCTTGAAAGTTGAGATTTTCTCATTTTTAAAGAAATTGACCTTGTGCTTTGATAAGGTGTGAACTCTTGATGCATGTAATGTGTTCAGGAGTAAGATATTCCTCCATGTACACCACTAAGCATGATATGGTTGAGTATGACCATTATAGTACTAGGTCTAAATAATGAAGATCTTTTATGATTTAACTAACTCAAGTTTTTTTTTGTACATTTGAAATATGAGTGCTTAATTAACTTTTTGTAAGATTTATGATCTGTCTATGAGTAGTGTTTCAAGATTTTCTTGTATTGAATTAAGGAGAAATGATCATGTTATGATTAGGAGAAAGATGTTGCCCTATGAACATAAAAAGGACCTTTGTGTTTGATACATTAGAGAATGAGTGAGTAATGGTTTTGCTTGCTTGTGTGCATTGAGTACTAAGATGATTAGATGATACTTTAAATGTGATGAACTTCTCTTATGTGCATTGTAGTCTTTGATGTGATTAAAGAGTCCTAAGTGTCATTCGAGGACGAATGTTCCCAAGTGGGGGATATTGTAAGACCTCGAAAATGAGATAAGGTGTCTAGATCCTAACATGTTCGTCTTAAAGTTATAAGGTCATAAAATGCCTTATTATGTCATATAGAGTCAGTGTACAAAGTTTGAAGTGATTTGGAAGTCGAACGTCAAGGGACGTCCAAGACGTTTGACGAATAGTCGCTTATGTGCCTCATGTGTGTATGCATGTCTAAATTGTGTGAAATGAGTCAAATAAGTCTTCAAATGGTGTTAAATGATATTTAATGTTATTGTATGAAGTTTCGTGAAGTTTGGAGGTCAAACGCCCAAGAACGTCCAAGGCGTTTGAAAGATAGCCCCTAAGACGCTCATTGTATGTCATGTTGGGGTCAAGGATGTTTGGACATCTTGTAGGTGTTTGTTTTGGATGAAACTTATGTGGTAGGTCTATAGCATGTTAAGGTTTGTAATCGCGTTGGAAACGTCCGGGTACGACTTCTAAAGGGCCCCAAAAGAAGGACCTCAAGGCTGCCTAAACACTGCCTGGGCAGTGCCTCTTGACGGACCCAATGACGGACCGTTGAGCCCCCAACTGACCGTCAAGCAGGTCCCGTCGAAGGAGGGTAGCCTTGGTCAGGTTGTAAGCCAAGAAATTGGCTAATTCCCCTGCGACGGAGGCTGCCACGGCCCGTCATGGCCATGACGCCCCGTCATGGGCCACGTCGCGGATGGCCTGCAGGTTGGCTGCCTGCGTTCTGCCAAGTCAGGAGTGAATTTGTAAATTCACCCCACGTCCTAACCTGACTATAATAGGTTTAATGAAGTAATTTTAGGTGTATATAAGTCCCTAAAAACGTGATTTAACCCATTCCCAAACCCTCTCACATATTTTAAGCCTTTCTCTCCAAAAATGTTCTCTCTAAAACCACCATTGTTGGTGAAGCTCAAGAACAGATTCAAGATGGGTTTTCCATGGATGAATCATGAAGTTTTAGAGGTTTTCAACTAATAAAAGGTATGGTGATCCTTAATCTCTAAGTAACCTTTCACTTGGAGAGTTCTTCTCAATGTTTTCAAAGAAAGTTTATGATCAAAGTTCTTCTTCTCCAATCTAGCCATGGGTTCTTTCTCAAAACGTTTTTAATGATTAAATCGTGATGAATTGAATTTAATACAATGGTTTTAATGTGTTTTCACTCCAATTGCATGATGAACCCATGTTCCTTCCAAAATTGGTTTAGCTCTTGCATGGGCTTTGTGATCTTGACTTGTTATCGATTGAACTATGATTCTCTTACGTTGAAGTGATGGTATATACTGTTATTTACATGAATTTATGTTGAATTGATGTTGAATGATGCATGAGGATCAATCTATGAAGATTTGAGCATGTTTAGCCTAGTTTTCTATAGTCACTGTAACATTGGTTTTCTTGTGATCCAAAGTGAGTTTTGATTATGTTGTGGTTCTTGTAGCTACTGTTTTAGGTTAATACCATGGTTGAATTGTGTATATAAATCATGTATGACTAAAGTAGAAAAGGCTTGGTTTGAATTAATCTAGGCTCTTCTTGTCTATGAAGTTGTAACTTGTGATCTTAACGTTAGGTTAGTCACTATAAGAATTGATTATGGTTAATGTCTATAGCTGCTGCCTATAATGAAATATGAGGATGAATTATATGTAATTAATACAATATGGGTCAATTCATGATAGGTTGAATATGATTAACCTATGTAAACTTACTTTCCACGAACTCCCTATATAAAGTATGCTTGTATCGACCTTAATGGCAAATTGTAGTAGTGTCTCATCTAGATTATGATTTCATTAGCTACTGCCTTAGGGTGATATGATTCATGAAATATGACCTATAATCCATATGAATGAAATTGATTAATGATCTATGTTATTCTACTTTCCTAGTATGTTGATATGTTGTATTATGTTATGGTAAAATCATGTAGTGACTTGTACATGGTTTCTTATATGTTTAAAGTACATTTAGCTACTGCCATATATGTGTTTTATTGATGAATAAGGTGTATTGATCAATGATGATCAAAGGGTGAGAATTGGGTAAGAATGCTTATTTCCTTTACTCTTCTACTTCTCTATTCCTTATAGTAATGTTGATGAAGCCTTGTATGGCATTGTGTGGTATGGTCCACTTATGGGGGCGGTGTTTACGTTATTGTCATTATATATGTGTTGACCTTGGCCTTGAAGGCATATTGATGAACTTATGAACATGTGTCAAAAATGATACTATGAGAAGCTTATGCCTACTTTCCTATTCTAGTTGTGAATTAGGTGGTGTGGCTATTGTATGAGCATGCGTATAATCATGTTAGGGTATTGTATAGGTGCTGCCATTGATGTGATAAAGTGGTTAATAACCTCTACTCATGAATCCCTTATATGGAAGTGTAAATAGCTAAAGTTAGGAGTCTTGATTTCATGGTATATATTGTCTTGTCTCCTATGCTATAATGTGTTGTGTGCCATGTGCTTGGAAGTGTAATGTGGTCTAATAGGTTGGCTGACTTGAGGAGTTATGGATAGCCATTATGTGATCATGTTGGTTAATGTACACACACTCTCACTTACATGCATATTACAAGTAGTATAACTCATGGTGTCTAAATGAAAGGTAGTTTTCATATTCACTAGTCTCTACTACTATGTATGTTAAGGTGATGTTTATGAATATATGACTTGTATTCCCTTACTAGGATGACTTGATAGGTGTACTAGTGTGGACAAGGGTATGGGACCTTGGCTATGCATTGCACATGTGTATCTTGATAGGATAGTTCCTAAGTTTGGTTCTTATGCATGTGAAGGATGATTATGAATATGATATGATGAAGTATGAATGTGTATAGTGTCTTAGTAGGTTTATATGAAAGGATTACTCATATAGTTATGCCTATAGACTTATGCATTGATATATAAACATGTGTGACATTATGTGTTATGTGAAAGGTTTGCTCACATCTATATATACACTCACACACATGGATGATCTAGTTAGTGAGAAGAGGTCTAACTAGGAGGGCCCAAGAATACTCCAAAACTAGTTAGGTGCTTGGATATGCTATAAGCATATGAATGATGAATATCCTAAGTCTATGTTTTATAAACAAAAGTAATAAAGGCTTTTCAATAAAGGGAACTTAGCTTAGCACCGAGTGAACTTGACATTGAGAGGTGTTGACTTTCCTTGGAGGAATATTCACCATTTGTCCCTTATAGAGTGTTGACTTCCCTTAGAGGAATAATCACCTATGGACCTACATATGGTGTCGACTTCCCTTAGAGGAATACTCACCTATGTACTTACATGAAGTGTTGACTTTCCTTGAGGAATATTCACTCATGTTATCTCATGAGGTGAGGCCCCATTACCAAATGGTATATAGAGGGAATACCTATCTCTTAGTTGCATAAACTATGCTTGCCACATAGGATCTAGCAAAGTGAATTCACTTGATATGCTAGCATATATGTTAATGTTCTACCTTGTCTAGGTAGTAACACCTTCCTTTGGTGTAAGGCTCTACAACACCAAATTCCAGGATTAGCACCCATGGTCTTAGTGTCAGTTAAGGCTATGGTTTCCCTAAAGGTAAAATGGACAATGGAAGTAATTGAATAGGATGTCTAACTAGGAGGACTTAAGGTAAGTTACTTCGGATAGGTGGAAGTAATGAACCCATCTATACATTGCACAAGTGACTCCTTAGGAAGTCTTAGGAAGGTACCTTAATACTTATGATTATGTATGTGTCCTTTATGTATGATATTGTAGTTTTGGTTTGACTATGATTATATGGTACTATACTTTTATGATGGCATGTGTTGTCTTGTGTAGATGCTATGTATGTTATTCTCTTGTGTTCCTAAGGTGATGCATTGCACCAAGTATCCCTAAAGGATTACTTAGGAGATTAATGAATTGAAAGAAAGAGTTAAATGCTAAGAAGGGTGAGTTCACTATAAAGTGACCTCTATTTGTACTTAAATTCTATATGTACTTTTCTATAATGTTTAGCCTTGGATTGTGTTGCTATGAAGTATGTGG
The DNA here is from genome assembly GCA_016801875.1 of Solanum sitiens. NCBI lineage: Eukaryota > Viridiplantae > Streptophyta > Magnoliopsida > Solanales > Solanaceae > Solanum > Solanum sitiens. The sequence goes on along the minus strand of JABWTJ010001391.1, from coordinate 29,674 downwards.
ATACTATTGATAAAGGTTTTATGATGATTTACTCAAAATGGCATGAAGTATGATTTCAAAGAAAATGTCCCTTTTAAATGCATGTTTTCGCATTGTTGCCATACTTAGTACATTCTTGTGCTAATCCCATTCTTCTTTACTTTTTACACAAAGTGTAGGTATTGGAATGCTTAAAGAAGGTCTATGATTGGGCAGCTTGATAGGTGATTTCCCAAGCTCAAGGAAAGGAATCCTTAAGTCCAAGGATGTCCTATTAATGTCTTTAATGTAAAGTCTTAAAATATTGTATAGTTATGTAAGGTATCGTATGGGCCGTGTCCCTAATGTATTCGAAAGTTGTTGAGTCTAAGCTGGCAAAGAGACTTAGAGTCTAAATCTGTATTATGTCTTATGTTTTATATATATACGCTGTGATGTTTCTAGCATATGATGTGCTACGAAAAGTTTTAAATTTTCCGCTAAATTTGCTATGCCAATGCAATGAATGATATGAGAGGCTTGTCTTAGACCTCCGAGAGGTCGACGATGCTGGTTACAATCCAAGATTGTACCCTATCTTCTAGGGTATGCTTTTGGGTTATGACAGATTTTTCGTGTGCTATAGCACACCATTTTTTGGGTGATTCGGATCCCGACGTCAAAAGAGCCAAAAAATTTTGTGGACGTCCGTCAAGACCTTGGCTATGCATCCGGTTGTCCCTCACGGCCATTCCAACCCATTTTCAAGGTCAAAATAGCCCCAAAGCGCGCATACCCCCATTTCGACGATTTTTCGTGTGCTATATAGCACACCATTTTTTGGGTGATCCGGATCCCAATGTCAAATGTGCCAAAAATTTTTGTGGACGTCCGTCAAGACCTTGGCTATAAATACAGTTGGCCCTCACGGCCATTCTGACCCATTTTCAAGGTCAAAATAGCCCCGAAGCGTGCATAACCCCTTTTCGACGATTTTTCGTGTGCTATAGCACACCATTTTTTAGGTGATCCGGATCCCGATGTCAAAAGTGCCACAATGTTTTCTGGACGTCCGTAAAGACCTTGGCTATGCATTCGGTTGGCCCTCACGGCCATTCCGACCCATTTTCAAGGTCAAAATAGCCCCGAAGCGCGCATACCCCCATTTCGACGATTTTTCGTGTGCTATAGCACACCATTTTTTGGGTGATCCGGATCCCGACATCAAAAGTGCCAAATATTTTTGTGGACGTCCGTCAAGACCTTGGATATGCATCCGGTTGGCACTCACGGCCATTCCGACCCATTTTCAAGGTCCAAATATTTTCAAGGTCAAAATAGCCCCAAACCGCGCATACCCCCATTTCGACGATTTTTCGTGTGCTATATAGCACACCATTTTTTGGGTGATCCGGATCTCGACGTCAAAAGTGCCAAAAAATTTTGTGGACATCCGTCAAGACCTTGGCTATGCATCTAGTTGGCCCTCACGGCCATTCCGACCCATTTTCAAGGTCAAAATAGCCCCAAAGTGCGCATACCCCCATTTCGATGATTTTTCGTGTGCTATAGAACACCATTTTTGGGTGATCCGGATCCCGACGTCAAAAGTGCCAAAAAATTTTGTGGACGTCAAGACCTTGGATATGCATCCGGTTGGCCCTCACGGCCATTCCAACCCATTTTCAAGGTCAAAATAGCCCCGAAGTGCGCATACCCCCATTTCGATGATTTTTCGTGTGCTATAGCACACCATTTTTTGGGTGATCCGGATACCGACGTCAAAAGTGCCAAAAGTTTTTGTAGACGTCCATCAAGACCTTGGCTATGCATTCGGTTGGTCATCACGGCAATTTTGACCCATTTTTAAGGTCAAAGTAGCCCCGAAGCGCGCATACCCCTATTTCGATGATTTTTTGTGTGCTATAGCACACCATTTTTTGGGTGATCCGGATCCCGACGTCAAAAGTTCCAAAAATTTTTGTGGACGTATATCAAGACCTTGGCTATGCATCCGGTTGGCCCTCACGTCAATTCCAACCCATTTTCAAGGTCAAAATAGCCCCGAAGCGCGCATACCCCCATTTCGACGATTTTTCGTGTGCTATAGCACACCATTTTTTAGGTGATCCGGATCCCAACGTCAAAAGTGCTAAAACTTTTTGTGGACGTCCGTAAAGACCTTGGCTATGCATCTAGTTGGCCCTCACAGCCATTCCGACCCATTTTTAAGGTCAAAATAGCACCGAAGCGTGCATACCCCCATTTCGACGATTTTTCGTGTGCTATAGCACACCATTTTTTGGGTGATCCGGATCCCGACGTCAAAAGTTCCAAAATTGTTTGTGTACGTCCGTCAAGACCTTGGCCATGCATCCGGTTGGCCCTCACTGCCTTCCGACCCATTTTCAAGGTCAAAATAGCCCAGAAGCGCGTATACCCCCATTTCGACGATTTTTCGTGTGCTATAGCACACCATTTTTTGGGTGATCCGGATCCCGACGTCAAAAGTGCCAAAATTTTTATGGACGTCCTTCAAGACCTTGGTTATGCATCCGGTTGGCCCTCACGGCCATTCCAACCCATTTTCAAGGTCAAAATAGCCCCAAACCGCGCATACCCCCATTTCGACGATTTTGCGTGTGCTATATAGCACACCATTTTTTGGGTGATCCGGATCTCGACGTCAAAAGTGCCAAAAAATTTTGTGGACATCCGTCAATACCTTGGCTATGCATCTAGTTGGCCCTCACGGCCATTCCGACCCATTTTCAAGGTCAAAATAGCCCCAAAGTGCGCATACCCCCATTTCGATGATTTTTCGTGTTCTATAGAACACCATTTTTGGGTGATCCGGATCCCGACGTCAAAAGTGCCAAAAAATTTTGTGGACGTCAAGACCTTGGATATGCATCCGGTTGGCCCTCACGGCCATTCCAACCCATTTTCAAGGTCAAAATAGCCCCGAAGTGCGCATACCCCCATTTCGATGATTTTTCGTGTGCTATAGCACACCATTTTTTGGGTGATCCGGATACCGACGTCAAAAGTGCCAAAAGTTTTTGTAGACGTCCATCAAGACCTTGGCTATGCATTCGGTTGGTCCTCACGGCAATTTTGACCCATTTTTAAGGTCAAAATAGCCTCGAAGCGCGCATACCCCTATTTCGATGATTTTTTGTGTGCTATAGCACACCATTTTTTGGGTGATCCGGATCCCGACGTCAAAAGTTCCAAAAATTTTTGTGGACGTATATCAAGACCTTGGCTATGCATCCGGTTGGCCCTCACGTCAATTCCAACCCATTTTCAAGGTCAAAATAGCCCCGAAGCGCGCATACCCCCATTTCGACGATTTTTCGTGTGCTATAGCACACCATTTTTTAGGTGATCCGGATCCCAACGTCAAAAGTGCTAAAACTTTTTGTGGACGTCCGTAAAGACCTTGGCTATGCATCTAGTTGGCCCTCACGGCCATTCCGACCCATTTTTAAGGTCAAAATAGCACCGAAGCGTGCATACCCCCATTTCGACGATTTTTCGTGTGCTATAGCACACCATTTTTTGGGTGATCCGGATCCCGACGTCAAAAGTTCCAAAATTGTTTGTGTACGTCCGTCAAGACCTTGGCCATGCATCCGGTTGGCCCTCACTGCCTTCCGACCCATTTTCAAGGTCAAAATAGCCCAGAAGCGCGTATACCCCCATTTCGACGATTTTTCGTGTGCTATAGCACACCATTTTTTGGGTGATCCGGATCCCGACGTCAAAAGTGCCAAATATTTTTGTGGACGTCCTTCAAGACCTTGGCTATGCATCCGGTTTTCCCTCATGTCAATTCCAACCCATTTTCAAGGTCAAAATAGCCCCGAAGCGCGCATACCCCCATTTCGACGATTTTTCGTGTGCTATAGCACACCATTTTTTGGGTGATCTGGATCCCAATGTCAAAAGTGCTAAAAAATTTTGTGGACGTCCGTCAAGACCTTGGCTATGCATCTAGTTGGCCCTCACGGCCATTTCGACCAATTTTCAAGGTCAAAATAGCACTGAAGCGTTCATACCCCCATTTCGACGATTTTTCGTGTGCTATAGCACACCATTTCTTGGGTGATTCGGATCCCGATGTCAGAATTGCCAAAATTTTTTGTGGACGTCCGTCAAGACCTAGGCTATGCATCCGGTTGTCCCTCGTGGTCATTCTGACCCATTTTCAAGGTCAAAATAGCCCCGAAGCGCGCATACCCCCATTTCGACGATTTTTTGTGTGCTATAGCACACTATTTTTTGGGTGATCCGGATCCCGACGTCAAAAGTTCCAAAATTGTTTGTGTACATCCGTCAAGACCTTGGATATGCATCCGGTTGGCCCTCACGGACTTCCGACCCATTTTCAAGGTCAAAATAGCCCAGAAGCGCGTATACCCCCATTTCGACGATTTTTCGTGTACTATAGCACACCATTTTTTGGGTGATTCAGATCCCGATGTCAAAAGTGCCAAAAATTTTTGTGGACGTCCTTCAAGACCTTGGTTATGCATCCGGTTGGCCCTCACGGCCATTCCAACCCATTTTCAAGGTCAAAATAGCCCCAAACCGCGCATACCCCCATTTCGATGATTTTTCGTGTGCTATATAGCACACCATTTTTTGGGTGATCCGGATCTCGACGTCAGAAGTGCCAAAAAATTTTGTGGACATCCGTCAAGACCTTGGCTATGCATCTAGTTGGCCCTAACGGCCATTCCGACCCATTTTCAAAGTCAAAATAGCCCCAAAGTGCGCATACCCCCATTTCGATGATTTTTCGTGTGCTATAGAACACCATTTTTTGGGTGATCCGGATCTCGACGTCAAAAGTGCCAAAACATTTTGTGGACATCCGTCAAGACCTTGGATATGCAGCTAGTTGGCCCTAACGGCCATTCCGACCCATTTTCAATGTCAAAATAGCCCCAAAGTGCGCATACCCCCATTTCGATGATTTTTCGTGTGCTATAGAACACCATTTTTTGGGTGATCCAGATCCCGACGTCAAAAGTACCAAATATTTTTGTGGACATATGTCAAGACCTTGGCTATGCATCCGGTTTGCCCTCACGTCAATTCCAACCCATTTTCAAGGTCAAAATAGCCCCGAAGCGCGCATACCCCCATTTTGACGATTTTTCGTGTGCTATTGCACACCATTTTTTGGGTGATACGGATCCCAACGTTAAAAGTGCTAAACAATTTTGTGGACGTCCGTCAAGACCTTGGATATGCATCTAGTTGGCCCTCACGGCCATTCCGACCCATTTTCAAGGTCAAAATAGCACCGAAGCGTTCATACCCCCATTTCGACGATTTTTCGTGTGCTATAGCACACCATTTCTTAGGTGATTCGGATCCCGACGTCAGAAGTGCCAAAATTGTTTGTGGACGTCCGTCAAGACCTTGGCTATGCATCCGGTTGTCCCTCATGGTCATTCCGACCCATTTTCAAGGTCAAAATAGCCCCGAAGCGCGCATACCCCCATTTCGACGATTTTTCGTGTGCTATAGCACACCATTTTTTGGTTGATCCGGATCCCGACGTCAAAAGTTCCAAAATTGTTTGTGTACGTCCGTCAAGACCTTGGATATGCATCCGGTTGGCCCTCACGGCCTTCCAACCCATTTTCAAGTTCAAAATAGCCCAGAAGCGCGTATACCCCCATTTCGACGATTTTTCGTGTGCTATAGCACACCATTTTTTGGGTGATCCGGATCCCGACGTCAAAAGTGCCAAAAATTTTTATGGACGTCCTTCAAGACCTTGGTTATGCATCCGGTTTTCCCTCATGTCAATTCCAACCCATTTTCAAGGTCAAAATAGCCCCGAAACGCGCATACCCCCATTTCGACGATTTTTCGTGTGCTATAGCACACCATTTTTTGGGTGATCCGGATCCCAACGTCAAAAGTGCTAAAAAATTTTGTGGACGTCCGTCAAGACCTTGGCTATGCATCTAGTTGGCCCTCACGGCCATTCTGACCCATTTTCAAGGTCAAAATAGCACTGAAGCGTTCATACCCCCATTTCGATGATTTTTCGTGTGCTATAGCACACCATTTCTTGGGTGATTCGGATCCCGACGTCAGAATTGCCAAAATTTTTTGTGGACGTCCGTCAAGACCTAGGCTATGCATCCGGTTGTCCCTCATGGTCATTCCGACCCATTTTCAAGGTCAAAATAGCCCCGAAGCGCGCATACCCCCATTTCGACGATTTTTTGTGTGCTATAGCACACTATTTTTTGGGTGATCCGGATCCCGACGTCAAAAGTTCCAAAATTGTTTGTGTACGTCCGTAAAGACCTTGGATATGCATCCGGTTGGCCCTCACAGACTTCCGACCCATTTTCAAGGTCAAAATAGCCCAGAAGCGCGTATACCCCAATTTCGATGATTTTTCGTGTACTATAGCACACCATTTTTTGGGTGATTCAGATCCCGATGTCAAAAGTGCCAAAAATTTTTGTGGACGTCCTTCAAGACCTTGGTTATGCATCCGGTTGGCCCTCACGGCCATTCCAACCCATTTTCAAGGTCAAAATAGCCCCAAACCGCGCATACCCCCATTTCGATGATTTTTCGTGTGCTATATAGCACACCATTTTTTGGGTGATCCGGATCTCGATGTCAAAAGTGCCAAAAAATTTTGTGGACATCCGTCAAGACCTTGGCTATGCATCTATTTGGCCCTAACGGCCATTCCGACCCATTTTCAAAGTCAAAATAGCCCCAAAGTGCGCATACCCCCATTTCGATGATTTTTCGTGTGCTATAGAACACCATTTTTTGGGTGATCCAGATCCCGATGTCAAAAGTGCCAAAATATTTTGTGGACGTATGTCAAGACCTTGGCTATGCTTCCGGTTTGCCCTCACGTCAATTCCAACCCATTTTCAAGGTCAAAATAGCCCCGAAGCGCGCATACCCCCATTTCGACGATTTTTTGTGTGCTATAGCACACCATTTTTTGTGTGATCCGGATCCCGACGTCAAAAGTTCCAAAAATTTTTGTGGACGTCCGTCAAGACCTTGGCTATGTATCCGGTTGGCCCTCACGACCATTCTGACCCATTTTCAAGGTCAAAATATCCCCGAAGCGCGCATACCCCCATTTTGACAATTTTTCGTTTGCTATAGCACACCATTTTTTGGGTGATCCAGATCCCGATGTCAAAAGTGCCAAACAATTTTGTGGACGTCCGTCAAGACCTTGGCTATGTATCCGGTTGGCCCTCACGACCATTCTGACCCATTTTCAAGGTCAAAATATCCCCGAAGCGTTCATACCCCCATTTCGACGATTTTTCGTGTGCTATAGCACACCATTTTTTGGTGTGAGCGGATCCCGATGTCAAAAGTTCCAAAATTGTTTTGTGTACGTCCGTTCAAGACCTTGGATATTTTGCATCCTGGTTGGCCCTCACGGCCTTTCGACCCATTTTCAAGGTCAAAATAGCCCAGAAGCGCGTATACCCCCATTTCGACGATTTTTCGTGTGCTATAGCACACCATTTTTTGGGTGATCCGGATCCCGATGTCAAAAGTGCCAAATATTTTTGTGGACGTCCTTCAAGACCTTGGTTATGCATCCGGTTGGCCCTCACGGCCATTCCAACCCATTTTCAAGGTCAAAATAGCCCCAAACCGCGCATATCCCCATTTCGACGATTTTTCGTGTGCTATATAGCACACCATTTTTTGGGTGATCCGGATCTCGACGTCAAAAGTGCCAAAAAATTTTGTGGACGTCCGTCAAGACCTTGGCTATGCAACCGGTTGGCCCTAACGGCCATTCCGACCCATTTTCAATGTCAAAATAGCTCCGAAGCGCGCATACCCCCATTTCGACGATTTTTCATGTGCTATAGCACACCATTTTTTGGGTGATCCAGATCCCGACGTCAAAAGTGCCAAACGTTTTTGTAGACGTCCGTCAAGACCTTGGCTATGAATTCGGTTGGCCCTCACGGCAATTCCGACCCATTTTCAAGGTCAAATATCCCCAAAGCGCGCATACCCCTATTTCGACGATTTTTCGTGTGCTATAGCACACCATTTTTTGGGTGATCCAGATCCCGACGTCAAAAGTGCCAAAATTTTTTGTGAACGTATGTCAAGACCTTGGCTATGCATCCGGTTTGCCCTCACGTCAATTCCAACCCATTTTCAAGGTCAAAATAGCCCCAAAGCGCGCATACCCCCATTTCGACGATTTTTCGTGTGCTATAGCACACCATTTTTTGGGTGATCCGGATCCCAACGTCAAAAGTGCTAAAAAATTTTGTGGACGTCCGTCAAGACCTTGGCTATGCATCTAGTTGGCCCTCACGGCCATTCCGACCCATTTTCAAGGTCAAAATAGCACCGAAGCGTGCATACCCCCATTTCGACGATTTTTCGTGTGCTATAGCACACCATTTCTTGGGTGATTCGGATCCCGACGTCAAAAGTGCCAAATATTTTTGTGGACGTCCTTCAAGACCTTGGTTATGCATCCGGTTGGCCCTCACGGCCATTCCAACCCATTTTCAATGTCAAAATAGCCCCAAACCGCGCATACCCCCATTTCGACGATTTTTCGTGTGCTATATAGCACAACATTTTTTGGGTGATCCGGATCTCGACGTCAAAAGTGCCAAACAATTTTGTGGACATCCGTCAAGACCTTGGCTATGCATCTAGCATACCCTAGAAGATAGGGTACAATCTTGGATTGTAACCGGCGTCGTCGACCTCTCGGAGGTCTAAGACAAGCCTCTCATATCATTCATTGCATTGGCATAGTAAATTTAGCGGAAAATTTAAAACTTTTCATAGCACATCATATGCTAGAAACATCACATCATATATATAAAACATAAGTCATAATACATAATTAGACTCTAAGTCTCTTTGCCATCTTAAACTCAATAACTTTAGAATCACTACAACATTTTATGTCTACAACCACCCTAGAAAAGTGTGGCCTAAACTATGAAAAAGTGTGGCCTTTGATAAAAGGCCACACTTTTTGACTTTAGGCCACACTTTTTCAGGGGTGGCTGAAAGTCCCGTAACCTTAGAGTTTAGGCAACACTTTTAAAGTGTTGTCTTAGCAGCTGCGCTTAAAAGCGTTGCCAAAAGGCAAAAAAGCCACGTTTTTCCAGCTACACTTAAAAGTGTTGCCTTATGACCTACACTTTTAAGCGTAGCCTTAAAGGCAAAAAGACCACGGTTTTCAGCTACGCTTAAAAGTGTGGCCTTAGCAGCGACACTTTCAAACGTAGCCTAAAAGGCAAAAAGGCCACACCTTGCAGCTACGCTTTAAAGTGTTGCCTTACCTGCTACACTTTTAAGCGTGGCCTTTGCTACCATATTGCCCACAATTATGAAGTGTTGCCTTTTATATCTAATATATGACAACACTTTGAAGTGTAGTCTTTGCCCATATGCATACACAATTTATATGCCACAATTTCTAAGTAAAATACACCAATATTGTTTTGCAATAAATAATCTCAAGCATTAAATTAGCTAATAAGTAATTCAAATTTATAGATTTTCCATAAACTTCAAAATATAATATGTGTTGTGTACATACACATACTTATAAAGCAATATTCTAAATGTGTACACAATAGTTTAAAAAGTACTCTTACAATAGTTCAATATATTCCACCAATGAATATATTTCACAAAATCAAACAATGTATTCAAACTTTCACAATAGTTCAAAAACTCTTCACCATCCACTTAAATGAGATCAAATTGACTTGTGGCGACCCTTCAAGTTTGATCACCTCCATTTCCCTACACATTTAAAATGTACAACAAAATCAGATTGCAAAAGTTACTGAGGAGGCAAGAAGTTCCAGATCAGTTCCAGATTGCAGCAGTTCCTGATAAAAGATTGCAGACTGCGTATTTGTTAGTTCACTTTACAGATTCTATAATAACAGTTCATGAAAGTATCACTGGTGATGCAAGCAACTTTAATAGCAAAAGCAGAAGAAACAACTAATCAAAGACTTACTCTAAAAGAAGTGAGATGTTCCTGTAAAGAAGTATAATGGCCCCTTAGTCCACTGAGATTTTCAACCACTGCAGCTTTCTCTGTCTCCATGCGCTTCAGTGTTTCATTGACTGTACCAAGGTCTTTTTGGAGCCTAGTGTTATAATCCTGTAATTTTTTGTTGTACTCTTATAACCCCTTGTATGTATTACTTAGTGACTGGATCTGCAGATATTAGGATTTTAAGCTATGTTCTTACCAATGGATTCAAAACAGTAATGAAGCCAAACCAATATGCCTGAGATTCTTTCTTACCTTCTGATTTGCACTTGCAGTGTCTTGTTGAGCTCTTTTGAGCTCTTCTGAAAGGGAAACTTGCAGTTTCTCTTATGTATCTCTGGCATACTTCTCTTTATTATAAGAATCCACTGCTTCCTGACGAACAAATTCAAGTTGCTATTATACCTCTTTTGGACAATTAAAATCAAACTGAAGATTGCAGATTACAGTTCAAGTTTCATATTATATCCAAATTGCATATCACATATCACAGTTGCAAATCAATTCGAGAGACAACACCTAGTTGATTAATAAATTGGGTTTACTTTTCTTACCATGAAGTGATAACATTTTATTATGACGCAAACTAACACCAAAATGGTACCAGAAGAAGAATAGACATTCATAACTAAATATTTAATTGTTTGACGTCATACTATCCAAACTAGTAATTTACATTCATATAATAGAATAACACAAAGTTAGGGTACTCAGTAATTCAAGTCATATCTTCAACTGTTTAAAGGCGTATAGAACTAAATATATAAAATAAATTAAGAGCAATAGAGTTATTGGATCACATACCATTGCTCGGTTCCATGAATTATCAGCACTAAATTAAGCAAGAACCATATCACCCTTCTTTGAACAAGTTCTTTCGACCTCCGTTTGCGCCCTATCAGTAGCACAAACTTACCTTCTCTTCAAAAAAGGACAAATGCAATAATATGTAAATCATAGCATATAGCCAGAGGCATACACTACGGCAAGCATTCAACCAGTTTTACCAGCAAAACTACACGGAAGTATCAGATAACCTCCCCCCCCCCCACACCCCTTAAGGTCTATGAATGTTCTCACTACCCACTATTTTCAGAAAAATCATTTATGACATATCATTACATGTTCTACTGATCGAATTAACTTATTTCAAAAATGCACCTGTAATGTCCTCCTTCTTCTGTCTATATTGCACAAACAATCAGTTTTGACAGAAAATCAAAAGCTGAAAACAACACTACCTGATCTTACTACCGTTAGTTGCAGGGAAAAGATGAACACCAGTGCCATAACTGGAGTTGGTTCTGGATGGATATTAACCAGCAAGTCCATACTTCAGAATACTTGCAATCATTTTTTTTAGAAGAAGGAAGCGAAGAAAAACTAAGAAGCAACATACGTATGACACCCGAAACACTAATCCAATTAGAAAAGCACAAATCTTCCTATATGAAGTCACTAAACATATGTAATAGGGATGAGAAGTTTCCTATAAAAATTTATTGTAATGAACTTATGGGTATCATGAAATGTAAATAAATCAGAACAAGAACTCTGTTGTTTTGAAAAATTATCTAGTTCCTGCTAGACTTCTTTAAAGAGTTATGATATTTCTAATGGCACCACGAATGATAAAAAAATTAATAATACAGACTTCTCTTTTGAGGGGAGTGGATATATGAAATTCAAATAGCCAATCTATGTAATAATTCATGTGACATAATCATACTAGAGAATTTCTTGAAAGTATTTTCTTCTATGGCCAGGGCATGACACTCAGAATATATAACCATATATTGAGTTTACTATCTAAAATATACACCAAGCACATAATTTTTGATAGGTTATTTTACTTCACATCCAAGAATGAATTATAAATCTAAATACCTGGAATCACAGTATGTAGTATCTAGGATGAGACCATGGACTCCACAAGTCTGCAAGACTGCATTCCTTGTAATTTCGACACAAAATCTAAAATTCATCGTATACAGGATAATCTATTGTAAAACACAAACAAAGCATTCATCACAAGAGAAAATTTTTGAAATTAAAGGAGAATGCCTTACGAGCTGATGTTATTTCCTTTGTTTCTATTTGAGCTGATTTGGCTATAAACAGTTGAAAATATGGTTGTCTAAAGAGGTCTTTCGATCTAAATGGAAGTGGTTGAGGAACTAATGAGAACAATCTCTTCTCAAGTATGTGAAAGCATCCTGCAATGATGTAAACAATATACTTTAAGAATTATGTTGCAAAAGAGAGGTATAAAGAATTACCACTTTATATCTTAGTAGTTAGAAAATACATTATTTCTTTCCGGAAAAGGACAAATGAAATAATTTGTTATCAGCTCGCTTGGTTTAGTACCAACATCAAGAAGTGTAATCGTCGTAATATCTTGTCGAGCTACTTTTCCCTCGTCAGTTTCCTTTCGGCAGGTGTTATCAGTTAGGATATGGATTGTATGTCTTTGGGTGCACTGAATGGAGGGAACAACACTATTTTCTAGAAGGGAAATTATAAAGCAGAGAATTTCATTTGGAAAAGTGGCAGAAATCAGTACAACCTTGAGAGTCAATATATGTTTATCTATGTCAAACGTTCATATACTTGTGTACAGAAAGAGTGAGAAAGAAAGAGAGGGAACAGACACATGTCCAGTACTTAAAAGTACAGCAGGATAGTATAATAAAATAATTAAGTTCCTTTATATCAATTCATCAACCTTAAGAAAACACTAAGGAAATCACTTAGAATTCCTGAGGCTTTATGAAATAGAAAACTACATAATAATTCTGAAGTTTACTTTTGGTAAACAAATTTGGAACTTCACATGTGGCCAAAAGGAAATAAAGTCTGAACTGAACAAATGACAAAAAGAAAACTACTTCTAATCTAAATGCACATTCCTTATTGTTCATGCCTCACCAAAAAAAAAGGAGCAAAAGCTATCATATGTTGATACTAGATTTTCAGCCATACCAAAAAGTAAAATCACCTCACATGTAATAATTTAACATTAAACGCATCTACCATATCCGCATTTCAACGAACTCAACCATTAATCATAGTGTATAATAGAAAAACTAGTCATTAATCATAGTGTATAATAGAAAAACTAGCATGAGGATTCAAGATTTTATGACTATGGTGAGGAGTACTTCTCAGAGGCAATGGGAGTAAGCCTAGTACAAATAAATCTACATCCAATCTTTTTAAAATATTTGACACAACTAAAGAAGCTTCCAAGACTTATCAATTTACGATGCCCATGCTTCATAAACAAATCAAGAAAAATCAGCAGTAAAATACTTCTAACAAGAATAATGTCGGAAAAGATCAATTAGTGAATATTAAATGAGGAGTTGAGGACAAGATATCTACCTTGTCATGATCGATCTCAGCCAAAATCAACTTATCAATTTAAGCAGAAACAGAAATCACATACTTAAATAATAGCTAATGCCCACCATGAAGAACCATCTGATGCGAGTAATACTATTACAAGCTAGGAACCCCGAAATCAACACAAAACACATCAATAACATAAGAAAATTGAAACCCACAAGTGAAGCATCTTAGCCCACACAATAAATCTAGACATAAAAATAAGAAACTCTTAGCTGATAAAATTGTAACAAAACCCTTAAGATAGTTCTCTCCCTGAAAGAAAAAGGGGTAGTAGTAATTTATATTGGCAGTGGGAAACATCAATGGAGCTCAGAAACTTCACCTTCAAAACAGAATTTTTGTACATCAAAAGAGAGTTAAAATTGGACATATACTTTGAAACCAATCGATTTGCTACCAAACAAACTTAAAAATGTGTTGATAACTTACTCAAATGCTTTTGAGTAGTAATTTCCTCTTTCTCGTTTGCTGAATATGCCTAGGGCTCACTTTGACTTCCATGATTTTTGACACATTCATCCCTACATTGGAATTTCAGCTGTAAAAACCCCAAAGTAATCGATTTCTTTTAAACACAAAACAAATATTCAATCAATTGACAAGAAGATTGTTTTTAATTTCAGATACTGAGAAATCAGTCAAGAGAACAAGACACTTCGGAAAGGTATTTTAAGTGAAGGTTTATCACCATAACAAGTAAATGTATCTGTGAAAGACATGCTACACCTTATAACATTCACATGACCACTTGAGGGCTTAAGAAACCAAATCAGTAAAGACACTTCAGAGAGCTTCTGCAACATCAACAGAAAAGTCACATTCAATTCAAAATAGTACTAAACACAGATATAGCTACAGTAGTTAGCTTTACATGTGACTCTTCTATGTCCAAAATGAGCCAATCAGGGCGAATAACCGAAATATAAACTCAGTTCTTCGATCTTCAGCTTAATTTTTCCATCATCAGCTCAACTCTTCAATTAGCCTTCGTCTTCAGCTCAATAAAGATGGAGAAGGAGTAAAACGCTTCTGGAGAAAGAGTAAAGTGTTCTGGACCTGGAGAAGAAAAAGGTTTTATCAATTATTAATTTTTTATTAATTAGTGTTTTTTTTACCAATAAAAATGGGAGGGAGAGTTAAAAATGTTGGAGGGAATATTATATATTAGTGAAAATTTTAAGGCCACACTTTTAATGTGTTGTTTTTTACAATTAAAACAAAGGACACTTTATAAGTGTGGCCATATATGTAAATTGTTGTAGCCATTTATTTTATATTGTAACAACACTTATAAAGTGTAGCTTATACCATTAAAGAGTACACTTTTGAAGTGTTGCCAAAATTATCGTAGCTAAAAGTTAAAAATTTTGGTTACGCTTTAAAAGCGTTTCTAAAACTACTTTAGGCAACACTTTACAAATGTAGTCCAGAATAAGTGTGGCTGTAGACCTAAAATGGTGTAGTGAATACATTAGGGACACGGCCCAATACGATACCTTACATAACTATACAATATTTAAAGACTTCATATTAAAGACATAAGTAGGACATCCTTGAACTTAAGGATTTCCTTTCCTTGAGCTTGAGAAAACACCTATCAAGCTTCTCGATCATAGACCTCCTTTAAGCATTCCAATACCTACACTTTGTGTAAAAAGTAAAGAAGAATGGGATTAGCACAAGAATGTACTAAGTATGGCAACCATGCGAAAACATGCATTTAAAAGGGACATTTCCTTGAAATCATACTTCATGCCATTTTGAGTAAATCATCATAAAACCTTTGTTAACATCATTTATATCATCCACATACGTCATAGAAACACAATCAAAGGCCAATCATCATATGAAAGCACATATAGAATATAAGTGCACATAAAGGTCACTTTATAGTGAACTCTCCCTTCTTAGCATTTAACTCTTTCTTTCAATTCATTAATCTCCTAAATAATCCTTTAGGGATACTTTGTGCAATGCATCACCTTAGGAACATAAGAGAATACCATATATAGTATCTACACAAGACAACACATGCCATCATAGAAGTATAGTACAACATAAACATAGTCAAACCAAGACTACAACATCATACATAAAGGACACATACATAATCATATGCATTAGAGAACCTTCCTAAGACTTCCTAAGGAGTCACTTGTGCAATGTCTAGATGGGTTCATTACTTCCATCTATCCTAAGTAACTTACCTTAAGTCCTCCTAGTTAGGATCCTATTCAATTACTTCCATTGTCCATTTTACCTTTAGGGAAACCATAGCCTTAACCGACACTAAGACCATGGGTGCTAATCATGGAATTTGGTGTTGTAGAGCCTTACACCAAAGGAAGGTGTTACTACCTAGCCAAGGTAGAACATTAACATACATGCTAGCATATCTAGTGAATTCACTTTGCTAGATCCTATGTGGCAAGCATAGTTTATGGAACTAAGAGATAGGTATTCCCTCTATATACCATTTGGTAATGGGGCCTCACCTCATGAGATAACATGAGTGAATATTCCTCAAGGAAAGTCAACACTTCATGTAAGTACATAGGTGAATATTCCTCTAAGGGAAGTCGACACCATACGTTGGTCCATAGGTGATTATTCCTCTAAGGGAAGTCAACACTCTATAAGGGACAAATGGTGAAATATTCCTCTACGGGAAGTCAACACCTCTCAATGTCAAGTTCACTCGGTGCTAAGCTAAGTTCCCTTTATTGAAAAGCCTTTATTACCTTTGTTTATAAAACATAGTCTTAGGATATTCATCATTCATATGCTTATAGCATATTCAAGCACCTATCTAGTTTTGGAGTATTCTTGGGCCCTCCTAGTTGGACCTCTTCTCCCTAACTAGATCATCCATGTGTGTGAGTGTATATATAGATGTGAGCAAACCTTTCACATAACACATCAAGTCACACATGTTCATATATCAATGCATAAGTCTATAGGTATAACTATATGAGCAATCCTTTCATATAAACCTACTAAGACACTATACACATTCATACTTCATCATATTCATAACATGTTCATATAATCATCCTTCATATGCATAAGAACCAAACCTAGGAACTATCCTATCAAGATATACATGTGCAATGCATAGACAAGGTCCCATACCCTTGTCCATACTAGTACACCTATCAAGTCATCCTAGTAAGGGAATCATACATTCATAAGCATCACCTTAATATGCATAGTAGAAAACACTAGTGAATATGAGAACTACCTTTCATTTAGACCCAGTGACTCATACTACTTGAAATATGCATGTATGTGAGAGTGTGTGTACATTGACCAATATGATCACATCATGGCTAGCAATATCATCTTCAGTCAGCCACACTATTAGACCACATTATACTTTCAAGCACATAGCACACAACACATAATAGCATAGGAGACAAGGCAATATATACCATGAAATCAATACTCCTAACTTTAGCTATTTACACTTCCATATAAGGGATACATGGGTAGAGTCTATTAACCACTTTAACACATCAATAGCAGCACCTATACAACACCCTAACATGATTATACACATGCCCATACAATAGCCACATAACCTAATTCACAACTAGAATAGGAAAGTAGGCATAAGCTTCTCCTAGTATCATTTTAAGCATATGTTCATAAGTTCATCAATTTGCCTTCATGGCCATGGTCAACACATTTACAATAACAATAAAGTAAACACCGCCACCATAAGTGGACCATACCACACAATGCCATACAAGGCTTCATCAACTTTACTATAAAGAATAGAGAAGTAGGAGAGTAAAGAGAATAAGCGATCTTACCAATTTCTCACCCTTTGATCATCATTGATCAATACACCTTATTCATCATTAAGATACATATATGGCAGTAGCTAAATGTACTTTAAGTATATAATAAACCATGTACAAGCCGCTACAAGATTATACCATAACGTAATACAACATCTCAACATACTAGGAAAGTAGGATAACATTGATCATTAGCTAACTTCCCTTACTTTGATTTTTAGATCATAGTTCATACATATATGATTCTAAGGCAGTAGCTAATTAGGTAAGAAATCAAGCCTAAGTCATGCATCATATAATCACAATTCAAGATCCATCACATACTTAGCTTCTTGACTTCATAACCTAAAGAATCTATACCAATTCATGCAAGACCTTCTTAATTAGATCATTAAGGATTTATACCTATCAAATTCATCCATTACATCACCCTAAAACAGTAGCTAAAGCAGTTCATACATAATCAAAAGTCTACTCAACCGATCTCACAATCGACTTCAAGACAACATGTAGAAACATAGGCTATTCATGCTCAAAACTTCATATATTTATCATCATGGACTGATCATCATTAATCCAACATCAATTAATGTAATTAACAATAACCACAAGCAATTCAACATAAGAGAATCACCAATTCATCAAGAACAAGCCGAAATCATAAAGCCCATGCAAAGGCTAAACCAATTTTGGAAGGAACATGGGTTCATCATGCAATTGGAGTGAAATCACATTCAAATCATCATATTAATACTAATTCATCATGATTTAATCTTTAGAAACGTTTTGAGAAAGAACCCATGGCTAGATTGGAAGATTGGAAACTTGTTCATAAGATTTCTTTGAAAAACATTGAGAAGAACTCTCCAAGTGAAAGGTTACTTAGAGATGAAGGATCACCATACCTTAATCTTCATGAAGACCCATAAAACTTGATGAATAACCCATGAGAATCCCATCTACAAGCTGTTCTTGAGCTTCAAAAACCATGGGGGTTCAAGAGAGAATATTTTGGAGAGGAAGGGTTCAATTTGAGTGAGGGGATTTGAGAATGGGTAAATCACGTTTTGGAAGGCTTATATACACCTAAAATTACTTAATTAAACCTATTATAGTCAGGTTAGGACGTGGGGTGAATTTACCATTCACCCCTTTAAGAGGCAGCACGCAGGCAGCTAACTAGCAGGCCACCCGCGACGAGGCCCATGACGGGGCGTCATGGCCATGACGGGCCGTGGCAGCCTCCGTCGCAAGGGACTTGGCTAAATTTCTTGGCTTACAACCTGCCAAGGCAAGTCTCCTTCGACGGGACCTGCTTGACGGTCCGTTGGGGTCCCAACGGTCTGTCATTGGGTCCGTCAAGAGACACTGCCCAGGCAGTGTATAGGCAGCCTTAGGGTCCTTCTTTTGGGGCCTCTTGTGGGGCCCTTTAGAAGTCGTACCCGGACGTTTCCAACGCGATTACAAACCTTAACATGTTATATACCTACCACATAAGTTTTATCCAAAACAAACACCTACAAGACGTCCAAACAGCCTTGACCCCAACATGTCATACGATGGACGTCTTAGGGGCTATCTTTCGAACGCCTTGGACGTTCTTGGGCGTTTGACCTCCAAACTTCACGAAACTTCATACAATAACATTAAACATCATTTAAAACCATTTGAAGACTTATTTGACTCATTTCACACAATTTAGGCATGCATACACACATGAGGCACATAAGCGACTATTCATCGAACGTCTTGGACGTCCCTTGACGTTCGACTTCCAAATCACTTCAAACTTTGTACACTGACTCTATATGACATAATAAGGCATTTTAGGACCTTATAACGATAAGACGAACATGTTAGGCTCTAGACACCTTATCTCATTTTCGAGGTCTTACAATATCCCCCACTTGGGAACATTCGTCCTCGAATGACACTTAGGACTCTTTAATCACATCAATGACTTCAATGCATATAAGAGCAGTTCATCACCTTTAAAATATCCTCAAATCAATATTAGCACTCCATGCACACAAGTAAGCAAAACTTCGATTCACTCACCCTTAATGCATTAATTAAAGAGGCTCTTGTCATGTTCATAGGAGGAACATATTTCTCCTAATCATAACATGGTCATTGCACCTTAATTCCTCAAAATATCATCTGGCAAGGCCACATATAGGCAGATTTCAACAATACTCAAAACAAGTAGGCATTCATACTTCAATGCACATAGACTTGAGTTAATTGCATTTAACAAAAATCTTCATTAGTTAGACCTAGTACCATGAAGGTCATACTCAACCATACCATGCTTAGTGGTGTCCATGGAGGAATGTCTTGCTCCTCAACACATTACATGTATCATGAGTTCACACCTTAGCAAAGCACAAGGTCAATTTCCTTAAAAATGAGAAATTTCAACTTTCAAGCCAAGACATGCATATATTTTTCTTCCTAGTGAAGTCTAAATGGCAAGTCACACCAAGTGCATCACAACAAAATAGGAAGTCATTCCACAAATCTCTTTTCTTAACATATTACTCACCCTTAAAGTAAGCCTCATTTTGGAAAAATAGCACAAACCATAGGCACACACGTATACACTTAGCAAAACATGCTTTCACCTTTCAAGAATGAGCCTACAATTTTATATTACAAATCATCAAGTCACTAAATTTTCAAGAGAGTCAACATATTTCATGGTAAAAGAGACTCAACTTCTATTGCAAGGCTAAACAATTTACCCTACAAGTGACTATTTCCAAGTTCCTTGTCTTACCTCATGAAGTCAACTTCACAATTAGCACATTAAAATGCAAGTCAACAAGAGAAAACATGGATTTTATCAAAAAATTTCTTTTCATGCCCTTTGGAAAATTCACCATGTCTCTAAGATGATGTCAATTAATTCATACCAATCATATAAAGATCATGCAATTCACACTTTATGCAAGACTATTTTCATGAACAAGCATACTAAGAATTCATATTTTCAAATTCGTGTAAGAATAGAAGAACAATGTAGACAATTTCTACAATCTCACCACTCAAACACCATCCCCCACTTAGGGTAAACCAACTTAAGAGCAACTTAACCCAACATATAGAGGATTTCAAATACAAAACCTTCACATTCCTCTCTTAAAGTGATTACTACTTTAGAGAGAATTTTCATTAGTTCAATTTAACAACTCATTCTTCATAAGCATGCATACTATATTTACAATTCAAGTCTCCATAAAAGACTCCAATTTATACTAGCAACTCATCAAGTATCATTTATATGCAAAGGAAAACAATGCACATTTTTAATCGCATACACTCATAGGATAGCATACCTCCATAGGTAGTCATTAAACAATCCAAGTTCAAATCCAAATATTTGGATACTATCATACAAAATCATATAGGAATACACGATTTAAGAGAAATCACTTTAACCACTATAACTTCTAGCATGCTTCAACTATATCATAACATACATCATTGACATAACATGCTATTTCACATATTGCCATAATTGGCATCACATCATCCAATAAGAGACATTTCATATCTATCATCATACACATACATAATATTAACCTCCTAAGGTCTCCATCAAGGCAAACTAGTGCAAGACATAGGTAAAGTTCCATACCCCTACCTAAGTCTAGTTAACCCTTCAAGTCGCCTTAGTTAGTATATACATCATCAAATAAGGACAATTGTCACCTTCACACATACTCATTCAAACCATAAAACAAAGATAAGCATTTTAAACTCACCTTTTTCCCTCAAGCATAGAGAACTCTCATCCAAGCAATCATATCTAAAAGACCACCGGACAAGAAAACATAAGAGAGAGATCTTATAGAATTAAGTTCTATGGCACGATATGAGATTGATGAAGAAGGGAAACTCTATCGTCCTATAGCCTCTCGTACCATTAAATGTGTCGCGACTCACCACCAATGATACGAGACTCTACTAGACGTGGCAATATGAGACTTTTTTGAACCTAAAAACGCTTCATAAACCTCAAGCTCTGATACCAAGTTTGTCACAACCCAAAAGCATACCTTAGAAGATAGGGTACAATCTTGGATTATAACCGGCGTCGTCGACCTCTCGGAGGTCTAAGACAAGCCTCTCATATCATTCATTGCATTGGCATAGTAAATTTAGCGGAAAATTTAAAACTTTTCATAGCACATCATATGCTAGAAACATCACATCATATATATAAAACATAAGTCATAATACATAATTAGACTCTAAGTCTCTTTGCCATCTTAGACTCAATAACTTTAGAATACATTAGGGACACGGCCCAATACGATACCTTACATAACTATACAATATTTAAAGACTTCATATTAAAGACATAAGTAGGACATCCTTGAACTTAAGGATTTCCTTTCCTTGAGCTTGAGAAAACACCTATCAAGCTTCTCGATCATAGACCTCCTTTAAGCATTCCAATACCTACACTTTGTGTAAAAAGTAAAGAAGAATGGGATTAGCACAAGAATGTACTAAGTATGGCAACCATGCGAAAACATG
The DNA here is from genome assembly GCA_016801875.1 of Solanum sitiens. Taxonomy (NCBI): domain Eukaryota; kingdom Viridiplantae; phylum Streptophyta; class Magnoliopsida; order Solanales; family Solanaceae; genus Solanum; species Solanum sitiens. The sequence goes on along the minus strand of JABWTJ010001391.1, from coordinate 7,867 downwards.
CATTTAAAAGGGACATTTCCTTGAAATCATACTTCATGCCATTTTGAGTAAATCATCATAAAACCTTTGTTAACATCATTTATATCATCCACATACGTCATAGAAACACAATCAAAGGCCAATCATCATATGAAAGCACATATAGAATATAAGTGCACATAAAGGTCACTTTATAGTGAACTCTCCCTTCTTAGCATTTAACTCTTTCTTTCAATTCATTAATCTCCTAAATAATCCTTTAGGGATACTTGGTGCAATGCATCACCTTAGGAACATAAGAGAATACCATATATAGTATCTACACAAGACAACACATGCCATCATAGAAGTATAGTACAACATAAACATAGTCAAACCAAGACTACAACATCATACATAAAGGACACATACATAATCATATGCATTAGAGAACCTTCCTAAGACTTCCTAAGGAGTCACTTGTGCAATGTCTAGATGGGTTCATTACTTCCATCTATCCTAAGTAACTTACCTTAAGTCCTCCTAGTTAGGATCCTATTCAATTACTTCCATTGTCCATTTTACCTTTAGGGAAACCATAGCCTTAACCGACACTAAGACCATGGGTGCTAATCATGGAATTTGGTGTTGTAGAGCCTTACACCAAAGGAAGGTGTTACTACCTAGCCAAGGTAGAACATTAACATACATGCTAGCATATCTAGTGAATTCACTTTGCTAGATCCTATGTGGCAAGCATAGTTTATGGAACTAAGAGATAGGTATTCCCTCTATATACCATTTGGTAATGGGGCCTCACCTCATGAGATAACATGAGTGAATATTCCTCAAGGAAAGTCAACACTTCATGTAAGTACATAGGTGAGTATTCCTCTAAGGGAAGTCAACACCATATGTAGGTCCATAGGTGATTATTCCTCTAAGGGAAGTCAACACTCTATAAGGGACAAATGGTGAAATATTCCTCTAAGGGAAGTCAACACTCTATAAGGGACAAATGGTGAAATATTCCTCTAAGGGAAGTCAACACCTCTCAATGTCAAGTTCACTCGGTGCTAGGCTAAGTTCCCTTTATTGAAAAGCCTTTATTACCTTTGTTTATAAAACATAGTCTTAGGATATTCATCATTCATATGCTTATAGCATATTCAAGCACCTATCTAGTTTTGGAGTATTCTTGGGCCCTCCTAGTTGGACCTCTTCTCCCTAACTAGATCATCCATGTGTGTGAGTGTATATATAGATGTGAGCAAACCTTTCACATAACACATCAAGTCACACATGTTCATATATCAATGCATAAGTCTATAGGTATAACTATATGAGCAATCCTTTCATATAAACCTACTAAGACACTATACACATTCATACTTCATCATATTCATAACATGTTCATATAATCATCCTTCATATGCATAAGAACCAAATCTAGGAACTATCCTATCAAGATATACATGTGCAATGCATAGACAAGGTCCCATACCCTTGTCCATACTAGTACACCTATCAAGTCATCCTAGTAAGGGAATCATACATTCATAAGCATCACCTTAATATGCATAGTAGTAAACACTAGTGAATATGAGAACTACCTTTCATTTAGACCCAGTGACTCATACTACTTGAAATATGCATGTAAGTGAGAGTGTGTGTACATTGACCAATATGATCACATCATGGCTAGCAATATCATCTTAAGTCAGCCACACTATTAGACCACATTATACTTTCAAGCACATAGCACACAACACATAATAGCATAGGAGACAAGGCAATATATACCATGAAATCAATACTCCTAACTTTAGCTATTTACACTTCCATATAAGGGATACATGGGTAGAGGCTATTAACCACTTTAACACATCAATAGCAGCACCTATACAACACCCTAACATGATTATACACATGCCCATACAATAGCCACATAACCTAATTCACAACTAGAATAGGAAAGTAGGCATAAGCTTCTCCTAGTATCATTTTAAGCATATGTTCATAAGTTCATCAATTTGCCTTCATGGCCATGGTCAACACATTTACAATAACAATAAAGTAAACACCGCCACCATAAGTGGACCATACCACACAATGCCATACAAGGCTTCATCAACTTTACTATAAAGAATAGAGAAGTAAGAGAGTAAAGAGAATAAGCAATCTTACCAATTTCTCACCCTTTGATCATCATTGATCAATACACCTTATTCATCATTAAGATACATATATGGCAGTAGCTAAATGTACTTTAAGTATATAATAAACCATGTACAAGCCGCTACAAGATTATACCATAACGTAATACAACATCTCAACATACTAGGAAAGTAGGATAACATTGATCATTAGCTAACTTCCCTTACTTTGATTTTTAGATCATAGTTCATACATATATGATTCTAAGGCAGTAGCTAATTAGGTAAGAAATCAAGACTAAGTCATGCATCATTTAATCACAATTCAAGATCCATCACATACTTAGCTTCTTGACTTCATAACCTAAAGAATCTATACCAATTCATGCAAGACCTTCTTAATTAGATCATTAAGGATTTATACCTATCAAATTCATCCATTACATCACCCTAAAACAGTAGCTAAATCAGTTCATACATAATCAAAAGTCTACTCAACCGATCTCACAATCGACTTCAAGACAACATGTAGAAACATAGGCTATTCATGCTCAAAACTTCATATATTTATCATCATGGACTTATCATCATTAATCCAACATCAATTAATGTAAATAACAATAACCACAAGCAATTCAACATAAGAGAATCACCAATTCATCAAGAACAAGCCGAAATCATAAAGCCCATGCAAAGGCTAAACCAATTTTGGAAGGAACATGGGTTCATCATGCAATTGGAGTGAAATCACATTCAAATCATCATATTAATACTAATTCATCATGATTTAATCTTTAGAAACGTTTTGAGAAAGAACCCATGGCTAGATTGGAAGATTGGAAACTTGTTCATAAGGTTTCTTTGAAAAACATTGAGAAGAACTCTCCAAGTGAAAGGTTACTTAGAGATGAAGGATCACCATACCTTAATCTTCATGAAGACCCATAAAACTTGATGAATAACCCATGAGAATCCCATCTACAAGCTGTTCTTGAGCTTCAAAAACCATGGGGGTTCAAGAGAGAATATTTTGGAGAGGAAGGGTTCAATTTGAGTGAGGGGATTTGAGAATGGGTAAATCACGTTTTGTAAGGCTTATATACACCTAAAATTACTTAATTAAACCTATTATAGTCAGGTTAGGACGTGGGGTGAATTTACCATTCACCCCTTTAAGAGGCAGCACGCAGGCAGCTAACTAGCAGGCCACCCGCGACGAGGCCCATGACGGGGCGTCATGGCCATGACGGGCTGTGGCAGCCTCCGTCGCAAGGGACTTAGCCAAATTTCTTGGCTTACAACCTGCCAAGGTAAGTCTCCTTCGACGGGACCTGCTTGACGGTCCGTTGGGATCCCAACGGTCCGTCATTGGGTCCGTCAAGAGACACTGCCCAGGCAGTGTATAGGCAGCCTTAGGGTCCTTCTTTTGGGGCCTCTTGTGGGGCCCTTTAGAAGTCGTACCCGGACGTTTCCAACGCGATTACAAACCTTAACATGTTATAGACCTACCACATAAGTTTCATCCAAAACAAACACCTACAAGACGTCTAAACAGCCTTGACCCCAACATGTCATACGATGGACGTCTTAGGGGCTATCTTTCGAACGCCTTGGACGTTCTTGGGCGTTTGACCTCCAAACTTCACGAAACTTCATACAATAACATTAAACATAATTTAAAACCATTTCAAGACTTATTTGACTCATTTCACACAATTTAGGCATGCATACACACATGAGGCACATAAGCAACTATTCATCGAACGTCTTGGACGTCCCTTGACGTTCGACTTCCAAATCACTTCAAACTTTGCACACTGACTCTATATGACATAATAAGGCATTTTAGGACCTTATAACGATAAGACAAACATGTTAGGTTCTAGACACCTTATCTCATTTTCGAGGTCTTACAAAGACCTTGGCTATGCATCCGGTTGTCCCTCACGGCCATTCCGACCCATTTTCAAGATCAAAATAGCCCCGAAGCGCGCATACCCCCATTTCGACAATTTTTCGTGTGCTATAGCACACCATTTTTTGGGTGATCCGGATCCCGACGTCAAAAGTGCCAAATGTTTTTGTGGACGTCCGTCATGACCTTGGCTATGCATCCGGTTGTCCCTCACGGCCATTCCGACCCATTTTCAAGGTCAAAATAGCCCCGAAGTGCGCATACCCCCATTTCGATGATTTTTCGTGTGCTATATAGCACACCATTTTTTGGGTGATCCGGATCCTGACGTCAAAACTACCAAAAATTTTGTGGACGTCCGTCAAGACATTGGCTATCCATTCGGTAATCCCTCACGGCCATTCCAACCCATTTTCAAGGTGAAAATAGCCCCAAAGCGCGCATACCCCCATTTCGACGATTTTTCGTGTTCTATATAGCACACCATTTTTTGGATGATCCGAATCCCGACGTCAAAAGTGCCAAAAATTTTTATGGACGTCCGTCAAGACCTTGGCTATGCATCTGGTTGGCCCTCATGGCCATTCCGACCCATTTTCAAGGTGAAAATAGCCTCGAAGCGCGCATTCCCCCATTTCGACGATTTTTTGTGTGCGCACACCATTTTTTGGGTGATCCGGATCCCAATGTCAAAAGTGCTAAAATTTTGTGGACGTCCGTCAAGATCTTGGCTATGCATTCGGTTGGCCCTCACGGCCATTCCGACCAATTTTCAAGGTCAAAATAATCCCAAAGCGCGCATACCCTTATTTCGACGATTTTTCGTGTGCTATAGTACACCATTTTTTGGGTGATCCAGATCCCTACGTCAAAAGTGCCAAACATTTTTGTGGACGTCCGTCAAGACCTTGGCTATGCATCCGGTTGGCCTTCACGGCCATTCCAACCCATTTTAAAGGTCAAAATTGCACCGAAGCGCGCATACCCCCATTTCGACGATTTTTCGTGTGCTATAGCACACCATTTTTTGGGTGATCCGGATCCCGATGTCAAAAGTGCCAAGAATTTTTGTGGACGTCCGTCAAGAACTTGGATATGCATCCGGTTGGCTCTCACGGCTATTCCGACCCATTTTCAAGGTCAAAATAGCCCCGAAGCGCGCATACCACTATTTCGACGATTTTTCGTGTGCTATAGCACACCATTTTTTGGGTGATCCATATCCCGATGTCAAAAGTGCCAAATATTTTTGTGGACGTCCATTAAGACCTTGGCTATGCATCCGGTTTGACCTCATGGCCATTTCAACCCATTTCAAGGTCAAAATAGCCCCGAAGCGCGCATACCCTCATTTTGACGATTTTTCGTGTGCTATAGTACACTATTTTTTGGGTGATCCGGATCCCGACATCAAAAGTGCCAAAAATTTTTGTGGACGTCCGTCAAGACCTTGGCTATGCATCCAGTTCGCCCTCACGGCCATTCAGGCCCATTTTCAAAATCAAAATAGCCCCGAAGCGCGCATACCCCCATTTCGACGAATTTTCGTGTGCTATAGCACACCATTTTTTGGGTGATCTGGATCCCGACGTCAAAAGTGCGAAATATTTTTGTAGACATCCGTCAAGACCTTGGCTATGCATTAGGTTGGTCCTCACGGCAATTTCGACCCATTTTCAAGGTCAAAATAGCCCCGAAGCGCGCATACCCCTATTTCGATGATTTTTTGTGTGCTATAGCACACCATTTTTTGGGTGATCCGGGTCCCGACGTCAAAAGTGCCAAACGTTTTTGTGGACGTATGTCAAGACCTTGGCTATGCATCCGGTTGGCCCTCACGTCAATTTCAACCCATTTTCAAGGTCAAAATAGCCCCGAAGCGTGCATACCCCCATTTCGACGATTTTTCGTGTGCTATAGCACACCATTTTTTGGGTGATCCGGATCCCGACGTCAAAAGTGCCAAAATGTTTGTGTTACGTCCGTCAAGACCTTGGCTAGCATCCGGTTGTCCCTCACGATTCCGCCCATTTTCAGGTCAAAATAGCCCCGAAGCGCATACCCCCATTTTGACGATTTTTCGTGTGCTATACAACCATTTTTTTTGGGTGATTCGGATCCCGACGTCAAAGTCCAAAAATTTTTGTGGACGTCCGTCAAGACCTTGGCTATGCAACCGGTTGGCCCTCACGGCTATTCAGACCCATTTTGAAGGTCAAAATAGCCCCGAAGCGTGCATACCCCCATTTCGACGATTTTTTGGGTGATCCGGATCCCGACGTCAAAAGTGCCAAACGTTTTTGTAGACGTTCGTCAAGACCTTGGCTATGCATTCGGTTGGCCCTCACGGCAATTCTGACCCATTTTGAAGGTCAAAATAGCTCCGAAGCGCGCATACCCCCATTTCGATGATTTTTCGTGTGCTATAGCACACCATTTTTTGGGTGATTCGGATCCCGACGTCAAAAGTTCCAAAAATTTTTGTGGACGTCCGTCAAGACCTTGGCTATGTATCCGGTTGGCCCTCACAACCATTCTGACCCATTTTCAAGGTCAAAATATACCCGAAGCGCGCATACCCCCATTTCGACAATTTTTCGTTTGCTATAGCACACCATTTTTTGGGTGATCCAGATCCCGATGTCAAAAGTGCCAAAAAATTTTGTGGACGTCCGTCAAGACCTTGGCTATGCATCCGGTTGGCCCTCACGGCCATTTCAACCCATTTTCAAGGTCAAAATAGCCCCAAAGCGCGCATACCCTCATTTTGACGATTTTTCGTGTGCTATAGCACACCATTTTTTGGGTGATCCGGATCCCGACGTCAAAAGTGCCAAAACTTTTAGTGGACGTCCGTCAAGACCTGGCTATGCATCCGGTTGGCCCTCACGGCCATTCAGACCCATTTTCAAGGTCAAAATAGCCCCGAAGCGCGCATACCCCTATTTCGACGATTTTTCGTGTGCTATAGCACACCATTTTTTGGGTGATCCAGATCCCGATGTCAAAAGTGCCAAAAAATTTTGTGGACGTCCATCAAGACCTTGGCTATGCATCTGGTTGGACCTCACGGCCATTTCAACCCATTTTCAAGGTCAAAATAGCCCCCGAAGCGCGCATACCCTCATTTTGACGATTTTTCGTGTGCTATAGCACACCATTTTTTGGGTGATCCGGATCCCGACGTCAAAAGTGCCAAATTTTTTTGTGGACATCCGTGAAGACCTTGGCTATGCAACCGGTTGGCCCTCACGGCTATTCACACCCATTTTCAAGGTCAAAATAGCCCCGAAGCAAGCATACCCCCATTTCGACGATTTTTCGTGTGCTATAGCACACCATTTTTTGGGTGATCCGGATCCCGACGTCAAAAGTGCCAAACTTTTTTGTAGACGTCCGTCAAGACCTTGGCTATGCATTCGGTTGGCGCTCACGGCAATTCCGACCCATTTTCAAGGTCAAAATAGCCCCGAAGCGCGCATACCCCTATTTCGACGATTTTTCGTGTGCTATAGCACACCATTTTTTGGGTGATCCGGATCCCGACATCAAAAGTGCCAAAAATTTTTGTGGACGTATGTCAAGACCTTGGCTATGCATCCGTTTGTCCCTCACATCAATTCCAACCCATTTTGAAGGTCAAAATAGCTCCGAAGCGCGCATACCCCCATTTCGACGATTTTTTGTGTGCTATAGCACACCATTTTTTGGGTGATCCGGATCCCAATGTCAAAAGTGCTAAACAATTTTGTGGACGTCCATCAAGACCTTGGCTATGCATCTGGTTGGACCTCACGGCCATTTCAACCCATTTTCAAGGTCAAAATAGCCCCCGAAG
>JABWTJ010001390.1:0-66597 GCA_016801875.1 Solanum sitiens | reverse complement strand
TTAAGCAATCAGGTATTAGTTTGAATAAGAAAAAAGTAGAAATTATGAAATCACAAATAGAATTTCTTGGAATACAAATAGATAAAACAGGTATAAAAATGCAAACTCATTTAGTACAAAAAATTATTAATGTAGAGGAAAATATAGACACGAAAAAGAAATTACAATCCTTTTTAGGACTAGTAAATCAGGTAAGAGAATACGTACCTAAATTAGCAGAATATCTAAAACCTTTACATAAAAAACTTAAGAAAGATGTAGAATACCATTTCGATAAAAAAGATAATGACAATATAAGAAATATTAAACAATTATGTATGAAACTACCAAAACTTAATTTTCCTAATGAAAAAAGAACTTTTACATATATAGTTGAAACTGATTCTAGTGAACATAGTTATGGAGGAATACTAAAATATAAATATACTGATGAAAAGATTGAATATCATTGTAGATATCATTCAGGATCATATACTGAACCCCAAACAAAATGGGAAATTAATAGAAAAGAGCTATTAGCACTATATAAATGTTTATTAGCTTTTGAACATTATATTGTGTATAACAAATTTATTGTTAGAGTAGATAATACGCAGGTAAAATGGTGGCTAACACGAAAGATAGATGATTCGGTAACAACTAAAGAAATACGTAGATTAGTATTGAATATATTAAACTTCACTTTTACAATTGAAGTAATTTCTACTAATAAGAATTTTATTGCAGACTATCTCAGCAGAAATAGATACAATGAAGCAGCTACTATCTATGATGACAAACCTTTGCCAAAAGGTAGACAAAATAGATAATGAAGTAAAAATGCTTAAGGAGCAAGTTAATAGTCAGCAGCATGACTCAAAATATGCGGAGCTACGTCTTCAGGCAGACGGTAAAAAGCCAGAGATAAAAGGTGACGATGAGAAACACCATAAAACTCAAAATATTAACAAATTATCTATTACAGGAATTGCAGGTACTAGCAAGGAAATTATGGAAATATCAAAACCAAAATCCATAAACCTAAACAATTTATTTAAAAAACCATTTGTACCAAAAACCCAGATAATCGAAGCATCAGCCCCACAAATATCTACCTATGCAGCTAGTTTGAACAAGGAAAAGAAAATTTACAACTATATTTCCCAGAACTATATAGAAAATATATACCAAATAGTAACCTTCTTAAACACAAAACCAAGATCAACCACTACAAAAGAAAAAACAGAAGACTATATAACCCAGAAACTCCAAGGTTACAATAAGTTAATCGCACAGCCAAAAACTAACCCAAATTTAGTTAAAACTTGTTTTAATTATGGATTGTTAAGCACGGTCTATACATATACAGGTGAAGAAGTTAGTGGAATTCCTGAAATCCACAGAGCTTTTCTTATTTACAAAAAGATAACCAAAGGAAATCTATTTTTTATAAGATGTTATACAGCACCAGCAGAGATACTTTTTAGCGAAATAAAACCAATGATCCAAGTTGTCAAAATTGGATTAACAAGAGATATGATCATACCGGAAGATATTGATCAACAACCGGAAATACCTAAAAATGAGTTACCAAGTTTTTACGCAAATAAAAGAATAATTGGATTATCAACGATTATTCAAGAGTTAGCAAATAATTATTTACAAGGTAATGCAATTTGGAGTTATTATTCGCGAGATCATCTAATGATATATGCAAATTCACGAGAGATAAGGCAAGCAGATATGGATGAAGTCCAGAAATGGATATTGTCCTTAATTAAACCAGAAGATATGCCTACAACTAGAGCAATTAAAAGAGGATTTATCTCTGAAGAATTGTTAACAAGATATTGCAAGCTTATTGGACATAAATATCCGGAGCATATATGTTCAAAATGCAATGAAGGAGATAAAACAATACCAGAGGTTTTATTCGAATAAAGCCAAAAGAGAAAAGAAGATAAAAGTCAAAAGATATTTTGTAATTGTCGGCCAATATAGGCCATAATTGTAAATTTAGTCTTTGTCGGCCATATGTAGGCCATTATAGATAGATTTTACTTTTCTTTATTGCTTTTACTTTTTTAAAAAAAGTTTGTCGGCCAATTATAAAAAGACGGCCACTATGTAAAAAGTAAAGTAGTTTGTCATTTTGTGTCGGTAGAATTATAATCTGCCAAGTGTGATAAATAGTGTCGGTCACTGTCCTGACCAATTATGTAAGTTTGTGCTATAAATAGAGGCTTTAGACCTCAGTAATAAACACAGGCTTTCCACCACTTCCTTTTAAGATCTCTAAATTCTCTCAACCACCTACAAGATAGACTTCCGCCCCTAATTGGTATCAGAGCTAGAACACTAAAAAGCTAAAAAATATAACAACTATGGAAAACAAAGCATCTACCAGCAATCTACAAGAACAGGTATACTCAAAATCATTTATGAGTAACTAAATTGTTTTATTCCTGATAGTTTTTTCCTGATTATAAGTATTTATTATGAATTGATAATACAATAATAGTTATCTCTAGAAAGTTTTTGCTATGGAATCATTCTGCGAAATAAGTAAGCCCAGACTATGCCATCCTAAAGTGGAAACCGGTAGGCAGGAAGGCCGTTTAGGGGAGTACACAGAGTTGAGGCGCTGTTAGGGTAACTGAATTCAACGAAAATACCATAGTAATAATCTAGCTGAGATGAATATTATGTTGTTATCGTTCATGATGAATACGTATAAACTGTGAAAAAATTGGAAGGAATAAATCTGTTAAGTGAAAATAAATTGAATTAATCTGAATATGCCTACATACTTGTTAGATAATGATGATAATTATATGATGTTATTGTTTTATATATTGAGAAATATTGATGTTGATAAACGTAGAATAATATATGATAAGTTAATTATGCATGAAATAATTGAAACTATGACTATAGGTTGGTCTGAGCTGATAGTTGATGATAATTTAGATATAGATGAGTTATTTGATGATTTAGAACTATATAGAGATCAATGATTAATTTTAGATATTTGAGGTTATGGAAAGAAACTAAAGAAAAGATAGATTTAGAAGAACAATTATTAATTGATAACGTAAATAAATATATATATCTCCGAGGAGAACAATATCTAGAATACATAGAGACAAATGCAAAAGAAATCCAGAAATTAAATATATTAAAAAAGGAATATTATGACCAAATATTTTCTTAAAAAATTATAATGAATCAAAGGATAGAAAAACAACTTATAATTGAAGAAATAAATAGATTACAATATAGGCACGATTTTATGAAAGAACAATTAATAGTAAATATAGTTGCAGGAGTCTGTAAAAAATCAATACTAATACAAAAGAAACAGATATTTGATTTAAAACTAAAAATAGACTGTTTAGAATATAGACTACAACATAACATAATTTATAAATAATAATGAATAAAGAAGAGTTTATAGTAGATGAAAAGACTTATGAGAATTACGAAGGATTAACTATAAAAATAGTTTTTTCAAATCTAGGTAGAAGGTATAAAAAAATAGGAGATAAATTATATCTAATGTTAGAAAAAGAATCTGCAAAACTAGAAGATAGCCTAACAGCTATGATACGAATAACAAAAGAAAATGACGATATAGATAAAGCTAAAGAAATAGATAAAATACGAACAGAAGCAACTCAAGAAATTAAGAAAATTGAAGAAACTAAAAATAGTAAAATCGAAGAATTAGAAAAAGAATTAGCTTATTTAAAATTACTCGTTGAAGAAAAGCAAAAGGAAAAATTAGCTAAAGAAATAAATGAAATGAAACAAATACTTATAGAAACTGAAAATTTTGAGATTAATGAAATAAATGAAATGAATGCGAATGAATCTGATAAGTCAGAAAATTCTGAAACTAGTGATATTAGTGAAACATATACTGACATTATAGAACAAACAAATCAATTAAAATTAGAAATAAACACAAATAAAGTAAATAAACCAGGAACATCTAGAGTTAAAACTCCAGATCACAGCCCAAGAAGAAATCCCAAAACAACTACCCCAATTTATTATACAGAAAGTTATGAAAATTCCGATCGCACTAATGCTATTTGGAATAGTAGATTAAATACAAATTGGAAACCCAAAAGGATAATTGAACAAACTAATTTTTTAGATTTAGATTGTGTAATAGATATTAATAAAACAATCCTCTTATGGATAGGTAATTTATCAAAACAATTAATCGATAATAAAATTACAATAAAAGAAACACCTGGATATATAGAAAGAACATTAATTGGAACAACAAAACTATGGATAGAAAATTTACCTAATGAAAGCAAAGCAGCTTTAAGAAGTGATAAAAAACTAGATGGTTCATTAACTGTATCTAATATAGAAATTCTAGAAAAATACGAACTAGCCTTAAGAAATGAATTTGGAAGTATGACTTCTGATATAACAGAACAAAATAAACTTAAAACAATAAATAGACAATTAATGGCAAAATTATCTATATACAATATGTGTTACATAGAAGAATATACTTGTGCTTTTAAAGAATATTATTACAAAGCTCAATATAATATAAATGAAGCAGAAGAAATAAAAAATCTATATTTTACAAAATTACCAGAACCTTTTAGTACTAATATAATAAAAGACTGGAATAATAGTGAAACTACAAATACTTTAGGAGCTAGAATAAACTTTTTACATCAATGGTTCATACAACTATGTGAATCACAAAAAGAAAAATTAACAATGGAAAAAGTATTATTAAAAAATCTAGACTGTTGTACATATATAACAGCACCCCAATTTGGTTATAAAGAAAAAAGTTATAAAACAAATCGTAGAAATAAAAAATATCGAAAACGAAAAACAAAATATAAGTATAAAAAACCAAGAAAACGTTATTATATAAAAGATAATAAACAAAAACGTCTATCTAAACCAAAGAAAGATATATCAAATTGCAATTGCTACAATTGTGGTAAACTAGGACATTTAGCTAAAGACTGCAAATTACCTAGAAATATAAAAAAGAAGCAAATTGCCGAATTTACACTAAATGATTATAAATATAAGCAAATAGATTATTTAGATTATGAGCTAGACGATAATGATAGTATCTATGAATTTTTAGAAGATACAAATGATAATTCAGAAATAGAAACTGTTTATGAAACAGATAACGAATCAAATAACGAATTATATGAAGAAAATGACTGAAGAAAACATTAAAATAATTTCAACTGAAGAATATAACGATGAAGAATCAGTAGAACAAAAGATAATATTTGACAATAATGTTTTTCAGGAGATAAGAAACAAAGAACTAGACTTGAGTGTAGAAAAAGTACTAAAAATACCTTTATTAAATCAATTCTTTAAACGAAGTAAAGAAGAATACTACGTAGTAAGTCAAAAAGAACACATTATAGATTGTAAATATACTAAAGGAAAAGCCCAAATTCCCATACTTAATAAAAGAGTAATTAATCAAGAAATACAACAAATAAAATCTAAAGCCCCTATAAAATATGTACATTTAGGAGGAACAGAGATATTATTAAAAGCTTGTTTTCGAGAAGGAATAGATACACCAATAGAGCTATATCTAGCAGATGATAGAATTATACATCCTATAGAAAAAAGTATAATAAGTGCAATAAAAGGAAACTTAATATATCAGAAATTTAAATTTATAATAAGTGCTAATTATTCAATAGCCTTAACAGATAAAAATATAGACAAATCACTAATGCTATATTGGAAATTATCAGGAATAGAGTTAGAACCTGGAAGTAAGATATTTACGGTAAGATGTAAAAATCTATATATATTAACAACAAAACATAAAGTTATTGCCAAAAACAAAATAGATAGAATCAAAATCGACAACCCTTTCGATCAAATACTTACTATTATAGATAACAATGATTATAGTTACAATGCTATGAATATAAATGATGATTTACAAATAATACAAGAAAGAGTAAATACCCCTAAATTATCTAGAGCTACCTCATCACGAGCTAGTACTTCAAAAAGAAAATATGATTTCCCTGAAATACAATATACAGAAGATGAATTAATAAATTACTACTTTATAGCAGGTATTACTGATAACAAAAAATATAAAATATTAATAAATACTGGTGAAGAAGAAAATTATATAAATAAAGAATTAGTCCCAGAAGATGAACTTACAAAAACAGGACATATTTGCCCTGGATTACCCACAGAAATTATAATTTGTAATGAAACAGTTAAAAAGGATATCATAATAGGAGGTTTAAATTTTACTATAACATTTAAAATTTACCAAAGTGAACATGATATAACCTTAGGGTTAAAATGGTTAGAACAATTTATCATTGCAGACTAGGCCTAACACTTCACATTGTGTGATTATTATAACACACTTTTAAGATACAATTGACTTCAAGGACATGATAACAACATATAACATCATAACAATAAGGTAAACACCGCCACATAAGTGGACCATAACAAAGAAAGCCATACAAGGCTACATCAACTATCAATTCTATAAGAAGAGTAGAGAGAATAGGTCCAAACTTACAATTTCCTCCAAGATCTGATCAACATGATAAACTCCCATAAATCAACATAAATACATGTATAAAAAAGTAACTAAAGGAACGATTACATAAACGAAATCATACTTCAATTTACCATAGAATTGAGATCACATTGAAGCTACATTAGCAATCTAGAGAACATAGGATAATTATAGACTATTCTCACTCAAACCATCAAACCTTGATCCACATAGATTACTCATCAACAATTCACTATTAATATACAATTTAGACACTAGATGTAAGCAATTCAACATGCTAGAATCATAATTCAACCAATACAAAGTCAAGATCACAATGCCCATAACATAGGCTAATTTGAGAGTTGGAAAGAACATGGGTTCATCATGCAATTGGTATGAAATTCATCTTTAAAACATTATATAATCATTCATTTATCATAAACATGCTTTTGAAATCAATTTGAGAAAGAACCCATGGCTAGATTGGAAATTGGGAATTTTGGTCTTTGAATCATATATGAAAATCCTTGATTGACTCCTTAGATGAATGTATAATTAAGGATGAAGGATTACCATACCTTATTTATTGAAGACCCATGAGAAATTTGAGAAGAAACCATGAAAATCCACCCTATAGCTTGAACTTGAGTTTCCCTCCAATGAAGGTTTGAGAGAATTTGGGGAAGAAGAGTTATTTGGGACATTGTCTATACATTGCACCAAGCATCACTAGAGGGTTACTTGGGAAGATAAGGAGTTAATGTAAAAGGAAAGAGTTCACTATAAAAATTAAATAAGTTCAGTGTAATTGAAAGTGGGTTTACTGTAAAGTGGTGACTTCTATGCCTTAAATGCAATGTGTGGTGTTATATGATGTGTGACCATTGAATATGCCTATATAAAGTATGTGAATTGTATAATTCTTATTATATCAATGCTTTATGAAGTTTTAACAAAAAGGCATGATGCATGGTTTGAAGTAAAATGTCCCTTTTAAATACATGTTTTTGCATGGTTGTCATACTTAGGGCATTCGTGTACTAACACCATTCTTGTGTACCTTTTTACACAAAGTGTAGGTTATGGATGCTTAAAGGATGTCTCTAACGTGAAGAGCTTGATTGATGTTTCCCAAGCTCAAGTAAAGGAATCATTATGTTCCAAGGATTTCTTATGTCAAGTTATTTCTAAAGTTATGTAATAGTATAGTTAATATTTACATCGTTAATGGGACGTGTCCCTATTCTACTCTATTGATGTTGAGTCTAAGTTGGCAAAAGAGACTTAGAGTCTAACTATGTATTATGACTTATATTCTTATATAATGGAAGTGATGTTTGTAGCATATGATGTGCTATGAAAAGTTTTAAATTTTCAGCTAAATTTACTTATGACAATGCGATGAATGATGAACATGGGCTTGTATAAAACCTCCGAGAGGTCAAATACGCCATGTTACTTCTAGGGGGTGCTCCCCGGATGTGACAAATGTGGACAAAACATAAAACCTTATGCTCTGATACCAGGTTTGTTATGATCCGAGGGTATACCCTAGAAGTTATGGCATCCTCCAATTGTAACATGGCATACTGGACCTTTTGGAGGTCTTATACAAGCCCTTAGATAATACATCAATAGAGTAGACTCTAAAATAGAGTAAATTCTAAATTTTTTAATAATACATCATATGCTAGAACAACACTTCATTTACATATATACTTCATAATATATAGTTAGACTCTAAGTCTCTTTTCCATCTTAAGACATAATAGAATAGGGACACGGCCCTTAACAACATAAAATATAAGTCTAAGCTATTACATCAACTTAAAGAAACATCTTGACATCGGCAACCTTTTAATCATAAGGGTCCCTGTACTTGAACTTGGGATATCTATTGAAGCTCTTCACTTAGGAAACACCCTCTAGACATCACCACCTACACTTTGTGTAAAAAGATGAAGAATAATGGTATTACTACTAGAATGCACTAATTATGACAACCATGCAAAAACATGCATTTAACGAGGTCATTTAGTTAGAAATCATGCATCATGTCTTTTTAGTCAACTTCATGAACATTGATACAATATAACACTCCGGAAATGTCATGAGCCCAAGAAGAAATCCCAAAACAACTACCCCAATTTATTATACAGAAAGTTATGAAAATTCCGATCGCACTAATGCTATTTGGAATAGTAGATTAAATACAAAATGGAAACCCAAAAGGATAATTGAACAAACTAATTTTTTAGATTTAGATTGTGTAATAGATATTAATAAAACAATCCTCTTATGGATAGGTAATTTATCAAAACAATTAATCGATAATAAAATTACAATAAAAAAAAAAAAAAAAAAAAAAAAAAAAAAAAAAAAAAAAAAAAAAAAAAAAAAAAAAAAAAAAAAGCATTTACACCTATGATAGATACAGGAGCAGAAACAAATATATGCAAATATAATTGTTTACCAGAAGATAAATGGGAAAAATTACAAACACCCATGATAGTAACAGGATTTAATAACGAAAGTAGCATGATTACTTACAAAGCTAAAAATGTTAAAATACAAATTTGGGATAAAATCTTAACAATAGAAACTATATATTGTTTTGATTGTAAAACAAAAGATATATTACTAGGAATGCCTTTCTTAGAAAAACTATACCCCCATATAATAACTAAAACGCATTGGTGGTTCACAACACCATGTGGTTATAAAATAGGAGCAAAAAGAGTTAACAATAAACTAAGAAAAGCCAAGGAATGGATAAAAGGAAATGAAAAAATAAATCAAGAAATGGAAAACATAAAAGACACAAATAATTTTGAAATTATTATATTCACAATAGATAAACTTACACTAATAACTGATCAATTAGAATCTTTATACAATGATAATCCTTTAAATGGATGGGATAAACATAAAACTACTGTAAAAATAGAATTAATAGATGAAAATAGTATAATATTGCAAAAACCGTTAAGATATAACTTTGATGATCTTAATGAATTTAAAATCCATATAGATGAATTATTAAAAAATAATTATATACAAGAAACAAATAGTAAACATTGTAGTCCTGCATTTATTGTTAATAACTATAATGAACAAAAACGTGGTAAAAGTAGACTAGTTATTGATTACAGAAATTTAAATGCTAAGACAAAAACATATAATTATCCTATACCAAATAAAATACTAAAAATAAGACAAATACAGGGTTATAGCTATTTTAGCAAATTCGATTGTAAATCGGGTTTTTACCATCTAAAACTTGAAGATAAATCAAAACAGTTAACCGCTTTTACTGTACCCCAAGGATATTATGAATGGAATGTATTACCTTTTGGATATAAAAATGCACCAGGAAGATATCAATGTTTTATGGATAACTATTTTAGTCAATTAGAAAATTGTATAGTCTATATTGATGACATACTATTATATTCTAAAACACAAGAAGAACATATTAAATTATTAGAAAAATTTATTCATATAGTTAAGCAATCAGGTATTAGTTTGAATAAGAAAAAAGTAGAAATTATGAAATCACAAATAGAATTTCTTGGAATACAAATAGATAAAACAGGTATAAAAATGCAAACTCATTTAGTACAAAAAATTATTAATGTAGAGGAAAATATAGACACGAAAAAGAAATTACAATCCTTTTTAGGACTAGTAAATCAGGTAAGAGAATACGTACCTAAATTAGCAGAATATCTAAAACCTTTACATAAAAAACTTAAGAAAGATGTAGAATACCATTTCGATAAAAAAGATAATGACAATATAAGAAATATTAAACAATTATGTATGAAACTACCAAAACTTAATTTTCCTAATGAAAAAAGAACTTTTACATATATAGTTGAAACTGATTCTAGTGAACATAGTTATGGAGGAATACTAAAATATAAATATACTGATGAAAAGATTGAATATCATTGTAGATATCATTCAGGATCATATACTGAACCCCAAACAAAATGGGAAATTAATAGAAAAGAGCTATTAGCACTATATAAATGTTTATTAGCTTTTGAACATTATATTGTGTATAACAAATTTATTGTTAGAGTAGATAATACGCAGGTAAAATGGTGGCTAACACGAAAGATAGATGATTCGGTAACAACTAAAGAAATACGTAGATTAGTATTGAATATATTAAACTTCACTTTTACAATTGAAGTAATTTCTACTAATAAGAATTTTATTGCAGACTATCTCAGCAGAAATAGATACAATGAAGCAGCTACTATCTATGATGACAAACCTTTGCCAAAAGGTAGACAAAATAGATAATGAAGTAAAAATGCTTAAGGAGCAAGTTAATAGTCAGCAGCATGACTCAAAATATGCGGAGCTACGTCTTCAGGCAGACGGTAAAAAGCCAGAGATAAAAGGTGACGATGAGAAACACCATAAAACTCAAAATATTAACAAATTATCTATTACAGGAATTGCAGGTACTAGCAAGGAAATTATGGAAATATCAAAACCAAAATCCATAAACCTAAACAATTTATTTAAAAAACCATTTGTACCAAAAACCCAGATAATCGAAGCATCAGCCCCACAAATATCTACCTATGCAGCTAGTTTGAACAAGGAAAAGAAAATTTACAACTATATTTCCCAGAACTATATAGAAAATATATACCAAATAGTAACCTTCTTAAACACAAAACCAAGATCAACCACTACAAAAGAAAAAACAGAAGACTATATAACCCAGAAACTCCAAGGTTACAATAAGTTAATCGCACAGCCAAAAACTAACCCAAATTTAGTTAAAACTTGTTTTAATTATGGATTGTTAAGCACGGTCTATACATATACAGGTGAAGAAGTTAGTGGAATTCCTGAAATCCACAGAGCTTTTCTTATTTACAAAAAGATAACCAAAGGAAATCTATTTTTTATAAGATGTTATACAGCACCAGCAGAGATACTTTTTAGCGAAATAAAACCAATGATCCAAGTTGTCAAAATTGGATTAACAAGAGATATGATCATACCGGAAGATATTGATCAACAACCGGAAATACCTAAAAATGAGTTACCAAGTTTTTACGCAAATAAAAGAATAATTGGATTATCAACGATTATTCAAGAGTTAGCAAATAATTATTTACAAGGTAATGCAATTTGGAGTTATTATTCGCGAGATCATCTAATGATATATGCAAATTCACGAGAGATAAGGCAAGCAGATATGGATGAAGTCCAGAAATGGATATTGTCCTTAATTAAACCAGAAGATATGCCTACAACTAGAGCAATTAAAAGAGGATTTATCTCTGAAGAATTGTTAACAAGATATTGCAAGCTTATTGGACATAAATATCCGGAGCATATATGTTCAAAATGCAATGAAGGAGATAAAACAATACCAGAGGTTTTATTCGAATAAAGCCAAAAGAGAAAAGAAGATAAAAGTCAAAAGATATTTTGTAATTGTCGGCCAATATAGGCCATAATTGTAAATTTAGTCTTTGTCGGCCATATGTAGGCCATTATAGATAGATTTTACTTTTCTTTATTGCTTTTACTTTTTTAAAAAAAAGTTTGTCGGCCAATTATAAAAAGACGGCCACTATGTAAAAAGTAAAGTAGTTTGTCATTTTGTGTCGGTAGAATTATAATCTGCCAAGTGTGATAAATAGTGTCGGTCACTGTCCTGACCAATTATGTAAGTTTGTGCTATAAATAGAGGCTTTAGACCTCAGTAATAAACACAGGCTTTCCACCACTTCCTTTTAAGATCTCTAAATTCTCTCAACCACCTACAAGATAGACTTCCGCCCCAAATTGGTATCAGAGCATAGGTGAAAACCTGTGTGATGGCTCAGCCATGCATTTGAACCGACCGATGCAAAAGCCACGGTGTTGCATCAGTGCATGCGTTTCCCTCGGAGTAAAATGTACCGTGATGGGCTTGCTCATCGGTGATATAGCTGAGGGGCCTGATGATGGCGAAATTGGTATCAGAGCTAGAACACTAAAAAGCTAAAAAATATAACAACTATGGAAAACAAAGCATCTACCAGCAATCTACAAGAACAGGTATACTCAAAATCATTTATGAGTAACTAAATTGTTTTATTCCTGATAGTTTTTTCCTGATTATAAGTATTTATTATGAATTGATAATACAATAATAGTTATCTCTAGAAAGTTTTTGCTATGGAATCATTCTGCGAAATAAGTAAGCCCAGACTATGCCATCCTAAAGTGGAAACCGGTAGGCAGGAAGGCCGTTTAGGGGAGTACACAGAGTTGAGGCGCTGTTAGGGTAACTGAATTCAACGAAAATACCATAGTAATAATCTAGCTGAGATGAATATTATGTTGTTATCGTTCATGATGAATACGTATAAACTGTGAAAAAATTGGAAGGAATAAATCTGTTAAGTGAAAATAAATTGAATTAATCTGAATATGCCTACATACTTGTTAGATAATGATGATAATTATATGATGTTATTGTTTTATATATTGAGAAATATTGATGTTGATACACGTAGAATAATATATGATAAGTTAATTATGCATGAAATAATTGAAACTATGACTATAGGTTGGTCTGAGCTGATAGTTGATGATAATTTAGATATAGATGAGTTATTTGATGATTTAGAACTATATAGAGATCAATGATTAATTTTAGATATTTGAGGTTATGGAAAGAAACTAAAGAAAAGATAGATTTAGAAGAACAATTATTAATTGATAACGTAAATAAATATATATATCTCCGAGGAGAACAATATCTAGAATACATAGAGACAAATGCAAAAGAAATCCAGAAATTAAATATATTAAAAAAGGAATATTATGACCAAATATTTTCTTAAAAAATTATAATGAATCAAAGGATAGAAAAACAACTTATAATTGAAGAAATAAATAGATTACAATATAGGCACGATTTTATGAAAGAACAATTAATAGTAAATATAGTTGCAGGAGTCTGTAAAAAATCAATACTAATACAAAAGAAACAGATATTTGATTTAAAACTAAAAATAGACTGTTTAGAATATAGACTACAACATAACATAATTTATAAATAATAATGAATAAAGAAGAGTTTATAGTAGATGAAAAGACTTATGAGAATTACGAAGGATTAACTATAAAAATAGTTTTTTCAAATCTAGGTAGAAGGTATAAAAAAATAGGAGATAAATTATATCTAATGTTAGAAAAAGAATCTGCAAAACTAGAAGATAGCCTAACAGCTATGATACGAATAACAAAAGAAAATGACGATATAGATAAAGCTAAAGAAATAGATAAAATACGAACAGAAGCAACTCAAGAAATTAAGAAAATTGAAGAAACTAAAAATAGTAAAATCGAAGAATTAGAAAAAGAATTAGCTTATTTAAAATTACTCGTTGAAGAAAAGCAAAAGGAAAAATTAGCTAAAGAAATAAATGAAATGAAACAAATACTTATAGAAACTGAAAATTTTGAGATTAATGAAATAAATGAAATGAATGCGAATGAATCTGATAAGTCAGAAAATTCTGAAACTAGTGATATTAGTGAAACATATACTGACATTATAGAACAAACAAATCAATTAAAATTAGAAATAAACACAAATAAAGTAAATAAACCAGGAACATCTAGAGTTAAAACTCCAGATCACAGCCCAAGAAGAAATCCCAAAACAACTACCCCAATTTATTATACAGAAAGTTATGAAAATTCCGATCGCACTAATGCTATTTGGAATAGTAGATTAAATACAAAATGGAAACCCAAAAGGATAATTGAACAAACTAATTTTTTAGATTTAGATTGTGTAATAGATATTAATAAAACAATCCTCTTATGGATAGGTAATTTATCAAAACAATTAATCGATAATAAAATTACAATAAAAGAAACACCTGGATATATAGAAAGAACATTAATTGGAACAACAAAACTATGGATAGAAAATTTACCTAATGAAAGCAAAGCAGCTTTAAGAAGTGATAAAAAACTAGATGGTTCATTAACTGTATCTAATATAGAAATTCTAGAAAAATACGAACTAGCCTTAAGAAATGAATTTGGAAGTATGACTTCTGATATAACAGAACAAAATAAACTTAAAACAATAAATAGACAATTAATGGCAAAATTATCTATATACAATATGTGTTACATAGAAGAATATACTTGTGCTTTTAAAGAATATTATTACAAAGCTCAATATAATATAAATGAAGCAGAAGAAATAAAAAATCTATATTTTACAAAATTACCAGAACCTTTTAGTACTAATATAATAAAAGACTGGAATAATAGTGAAACTACAAATACTTTAGGAGCTAGAATAAACTTTTTACATCAATGGTTCATACAACTATGTGAATCACAAAAAGAAAAATTAACAATGGAAAAAGTATTATTAAAAAATCTAGACTGTTGTACATATATAACAGCACCCCAATTTGGTTATAAAGAAAAAAGTTATAAAACAAATCGTAGAAATAAAAAATATCGAAAACGAAAAACAAAATATAAGTATAAAAAACCAAGAAAACGTTATTATATAAAAGATAATAAACAAAAACGTCTATCTAAACCAAAGAAAGATATATCAAATTGCAATTGCTACAATTGTGGTAAACTAGGACATTTAGCTAAAGACTGCAAATTACCTAGAAATATAAAAAAGAAGCAAATTGCCGAATTTACACTAAATGATTATAAATATAAGCAAATAGATTATTTAGATTATGAGCTAGACGATAATGATAGTATCTATGAATTTTTAGAAGATACAAATGATAATTCAGAAATAGAAACTGTTTATGAAACAGATAACGAATCAAATAACGAATTATATGAAGAAAATGACTGAAGAAAACATTAAAATAATTTCAACTGAAGAATATAACGATGAAGAATCAGTAGAACAAAAGATAATATTTGACAATAATGTTTTTCAGGAGATAAGAAACAAAGAACTAGACTTGAGTGTAGAAAAAGTACTAAAAATACCTTTATTAAATCAATTCTTTAAACGAAGTAAAGAAGAATACTACGTAGTAAGTCAAAAAGAACACATTATAGATTGTAAATATACTAAAGGAAAAGCCCAAATTCCCATACTTAATAAAAGAGTAATTAATCAAGAAATACAACAAATAAAATCTAAAGCCCCTATAAAATATGTACATTTAGGAGGAACAGAGATATTATTAAAAGCTTGTTTTCGAGAAGGAATAGATACACCAATAGAGCTATATTTAGCAGATGATAGAATTATACATCCTATAGAAAAAAGTATAATAAGTGCAATAAAAGGAAACTTAATATATCAGAAATTTAAATTTATAATAAGTGCTAATTATTCAATAGCCTTAACAGATAAAAATATAGACAAATCACTAATGCTATATTGGAAATTATCAGGAATAGAGTTAGAACCTGGAAGTAAGATATTTACGGTAAGATGTAAAAATCTATATATATTAACAACAAAACATAAAGTTATTGCCAAAAACAAAATAGATAGAATCAAAATCGACAACCCTTTCGATCAAATACTTACTATTATAGATAACAATGATTATAGTTACAATGCTATGAATATAAATGATGATTTACAAATAATACAAGAAAGAGTAAATACCCCTAAATTATCTAGAGCTACCTCATCACGAGCTAGTACTTCAAAAAGAAAATATGATTTCCCTGAAATACAATATACAGAAGATGAATTAATAAATTACTACTTTATAGCAGGTATTACTGATAACAAAAAATATAAAATATTAATAAATACTGGTGAAGAAGAAAATTATATAAATAAAGAATTAGTCCCAGAAGATGAACTTACAAAAACAGGACATATTTGCCCTGGATTACCCACAGAAATTATAATTTGTAATGAAACAGTTAAAAAGGATCCTAAAGTATTTGTAGTTTCACTATTATTCCAGTCTTTTATTATATTAGTACTAAAAGGTTCTGGTAATTTTGTAAAATATAGATTTTTTATTTCTTCTGCTTCATTTATATTATATTGAGCTTTGTAATAATATTCTTTAAAAGCACAAGTATATTCTTCTATGTAACACATATTGTATATAGATAATTTTGCCATTAATTGTCTATTTATTATTTTAAGTTTATTTTGTTCTGTTATATCAGAAGTCATACTTCCAAATTCATTTCTTAAGGCTAGTTCGTATTTTTCTAGAATTTCTATATTAGATACAGTTAATGAACCATCTAGTTTTTTATCACTTCTTAAAGCTGCTTTGCTTTCATTAGGTAAATTTTCTATCCATAGTTTTGTTGTTCCAATTAATGTTCTTTCTATATATCCAGGTGTTTCTTTTATTGTAATTTTATTATCGATTAATTGTTTTGATAAATTACCTATCCATAAGAGGATTGTTTTATTAATATCTATTACACAATCTAAATCTAAAAAATTAGTTTGTTCAATTATCCTTTTGGGTTTCCATTTTGTATTTAATCTACTATTCCAAATAGCATTAGTGCGATCGGAATTTTCATAACTTTCTGTATAATAAATTGGGGTAGTTGTTTTGGGATTTCTTCTTGGGCTGTGATCTGGAGTTTTAACTCTAGATGTTCCTGGTTTATTTACTTTATTTGTGTTTATTTCTAATTTTAATTGATTTGTTTGTTCTATAATGTCAGTATATGTTTCACTAATATCACTAGTTTCAGAATTTTCTGACTTATCAGATTCATTCGCATTCATTTCATTTATTTCATTAATCTCAAAATTTTCAGTTTCTATAAGTATTTGTTTCATTTCATTTATTTCTTTAGCTAATTTTTCCTTTTGCTTTTCTTCAACGAGTAATTTTAAATAAGCTAATTCTTTTTCTAATTCTTCGATTTTACTATTTTTAGTTTCTTCAATTTTCTTAATTTCTTGAGTTGCTTCTGTTCGTATTTTATCTATTTCTTTATTTGAGGTTATGGAAAGAAACTAAAGAAAAGATAGATTTAGAAGAACAATTATTAATTGATAACGTAAATAAATATATATATCTCCGAGGAGAACAATATCTAGAATACATAGAGACAAATGCAAAAGAAATCCAGAAATTAAATATATTAAAAAAGGAATATTATGACCAAATATTTTCTTAAAAAATTATAATGAATCAAAGGATAGAAAAACAACTTATAATTGAAGAAATAAATAGATTACAATATAGGCACGATTTTATGAAAGAACAATTAATAGTAAATATAGTTGCAGGAGTCTGTAAAAAATCAATACTAATACAAAAGAAACAGATATTTGATTTAAAACTAAAAATAGACTGTTTAGAATATAGACTACAACATAACATAATTTATAAATAATAATGAATAAAGAAGAGTTTATAGTAGATGAAAAGACTTATGAGAATTACGAAGGATTAACTATAAAAATAGTTTTTTCAAATCTAGGTAGAAGGTATAAAAAAATAGGAGATAAATTATATCTAATGTTAGAAAAAGAATCTGCAAAACTAGAAGATAGCCTAACAGCTATGATACGAATAACAAAAGAAAATGACGATATAGATAAAGCTAAAGAAATAGATAAAATACGAACAGAAGCAACTCAAGAAATTAAGAAAATTGAAGAAACTAAAAATAGTAAAATCGAAGAATTAGAAAAAGAATTAGCTTATTTAAAATTACTCGTTGAAGAAAAGCAAAAGGAAAAATTAGCTAAAGAAATAAATGAAATGAAACAAATACTTATAGAAACTGAAAATTTTGAGATTAATGAAATAAATGAAATGAATGCGAATGAATCTGATAAGTCAGAAAATTCTGAAACTAGTGATATTAGTGAAACATATACTGACATTATAGAACAAACAAATCAATTAAAATTAGAAATAAACACAAATAAAGTAAATAAACCAGGAACATCTAGAGTTAAAACTCCAGATCACAGCCCAAGAAGAAATCCCAAAACAACTACCCCAATTTATTATACAGAAAGTTATGAAAATTCCGATCGCACTAATGCTATTTGGAATAGTAGATTAAATACAAAATGGAAACCCAAAAGGATAATTGAACAAACTAATTTTTTAGATTTAGATTGTGTAATAGATATTAATAAAACAATCCTCTTATGGATAGGTAATTTATCAAAACAATTAATCGATAATAAAATTACAATAAAAGAAACACCTGGATATATAGAAAGAACATTAATTGGAACAACAAAACTATGGATAGAAAATTTACCTAATGAAAGCAAAGCAGCTTTAAGAAGTGATAAAAAACTAGATGGTTCATTAACTGTATCTTCCGGTATGATCATATCTCTTGTTAATCCAATTTTGACAACTTGGATCATTGGTTTTATTTCGCTAAAAAGTATCTCTGCTGGTGCTGTATAACATCTTATAAAAAATAGATTTCCTTTGGTTATCTTTTTGTAAATAAGAAAAGCTCTGTGGATTTCAGGAATTCCACTAACTTCTTCACCTGTATATGTATAGACCGTGCTTAACAATCCATAATTAAAACAAGTTTTAACTAAATTTGGGTTAGTTTTTGGCTGTGCGATTAACTTATTGTAACCTTGGAGTTTCTGGGTTATATAGTCTTCTGTTTTTTCTTTTGTAGTGGTTGATCTTGGTTTTGTGTTTAAGAAGGTTACTATTTGGTATATATTTTCTATATAGTTCTGGGAAATATAGTTGTAAATTTTCTTTTCCTTGTTCAAACTAGCTGCATAGGTAGATATTTGTGGGGCTGATGCTTCGACTATCTGGGTTTTTGGTACAAATGGTTTTTTAAATAAATTGTTTAGGTTTATGGATTTTGGTTTTGATATTTCCATAATTTCCTTGCTAGTACCTGCAATTCCTGTAATAGATAATTTGTTAATATTTTGAGTTTTATGGTGTTTCTCATCGTCACCTTTTATCTCTGGCTTTTTACCGTCTGCCTGAAGACGTAGCTCCGCATATTTTGAGTCATGCTGCTGACTATTAACTTGCTCCTTAAGCATTTTTACTTCATTATCTATTTTGTCTACCTTTTGGCAAAGGTTTGTCATCATAGATAGTAGCTGCTTCATTGTATCTATTTCTGCTGAGATAGTCTGCAATAAAATTCTTATTAGTAGAAATTACTTCAATTGTAAAAGTGAAGTTTAATATATTCAATACTAATCTACGTATTTCTTTAGTTGTTACCGAATCATCTATCTTTCGTGTTAGCCACCATTTTACCTGCGTATTATCTACTCTAACAATAAATTTGTTATACACAATATAATGTTCAAAAGCTAATAAACATTTATATAGTGCTAATAGCTCTTTTCTATTAATTTCCCATTTTGTTTGGGGTTCAGTATATGATCCTGAATGATATCTACAATGATATTCAATCTTTTCATCAGTATATTTATATTTTAGTATTCCTCCATAACTATGTTCACTAGAATCAGTTTCAACTATATATGTAAAAGTTCTTTTTTCATTAGGAAAATTAAGTTTTGGTAGTTTCATACATAATTGTTTAATATTTCTTATATTGTCATTATCTTTTTTATCGAAATGGTATTCTACATCTTTCTTAAGTTTTTTATGTAAAGGTTTTAGATATTCTGCTAATTTAGGTACGTATTCTCTTACCTGATTTACTAGTCCTAAAAAGGATTGTAATTTCTTTTTCGTGTCTATATTTTCCTCTACATTAATAATTTTTTGTACTAAATGAGTTTGCATTTTTATACCTGTTTTATCTATTTGTATTCCAAGAAATTCTATTTGTGATTTCATAATTTCTACTTTTTTCTTATTCAAACTAATACCTGATTGCTTAACTATATGAATAAATTTTTCTAATAATTTAATATGTTCTTCTTGTGTTTTAGAATATAATAGTATGTCATCAATATAGACTATACAATTTTCTAATTGACTAAAATAGTTATCCATAAAACATTGATATCTTCCTGGTGCATTTTTATATCCAAAAGGTAATACATTCCATTCATAATATCCTTGGGGTACAGTAAAAGCGGTTAACTGTTTTGATTTATCTTCAAGTTTTAGATGGTAAAAACCCGATTTACAATCGAATTTGCTAAAATAGCTATAACCCTGTATTTGTCTTATTTTTAGTATTTTATTTGGTATAGGATAATTATATGTTTTTGTCTTAGCATTTAAATTTCTGTAATCAATAACTAGTCTACTTTTACCACGTTTTTGTTCATTATAGTTATTAACAATAAATGCAGGACTACAATGTTTACTATTTGTTTCTTGTATATAATTATTTTTTAATAATTCATCTATATGGATTTTAAATTCATTAAGATCATCAAAGTTATATCTTAACGGTTTTTGCAATATTATACTATTTTCATCTATTAATTCTATTTTTACAGTAGTTTTATGTT
The DNA here is from genome assembly GCA_016801875.1 of Solanum sitiens. NCBI lineage: Eukaryota > Viridiplantae > Streptophyta > Magnoliopsida > Solanales > Solanaceae > Solanum > Solanum sitiens. Next base: position 45,625 of record JABWTJ010001390.1, on the reverse strand, counting down.
TATCCCATCCATTTAAAGGATTATCATTGTATAAAGATTCTAATTGATCAGTTATTAGTGTAAGTTTATCTATTGTGAATATAATAATTTCAAAATTATTTGTGTCTTTTATGTTTTCCATTTCTTGATTTATTTTTTCATTTCCTTTTATCCATTCCTTGGCTTTTCTTAGTTTATTGTTAACTCTTTTTGCTCCTATTTTATAACCACATGGTGTTGTGAACCACCAATGCGTTTTAGTTATTATATGGGGGTATAGTTTTTCTAAGAAAGGCATTCCTAGTAATATATCTTTTGTTTTACAATCAAAACAATATATAGTTTCTATTGTTAAGATTTTATCCCAAATTTGTATTTTAACATTTTTAGCTTTGTAAGTAATCATGCTACTTTCGTTATTAAATCCTGTTACTATCATGGGTGTTTGTAATTTTTCCCATTTATCTTCTGGTAAACAATTATATTTGCATATATTTGTTTCTGCTCCTGTATCTATCATAGGTGTATAATATCTGTTATAATATCCTTCTACGATAATTTTCGCAAGTATATATATTTTCATTTTATTCTCTGAATTATAATTTTCTTGTTTTGGCAAGTAAGTATTAATTTGTTATCTTCTATTTTATATGGTATAAATTGTTCTAACCATTTTAACCCTAAGGTTATATCATGTTCACTTTGGTAAATTTTAAATGTTATAGTAAAATTTAAACCTCCTATTATGATATCCTTTTTAACTGTTTCATTACAAATTATAATTTCTGTGGGTAATCCAGGGCAAATATGTCCTGTTTTTGTAAGTTCATCTTCTGGGACTAATTCTTTATTTATATAATTTTCTTTCACCAGTATTTATTAATATTTTATATTTTTTGTTATCAGTAATACCTGCTATAAAGTAGTAATTTATTAATTCATCTTCTGTATATTGTATTTCAGGGAAATCATATTTTCTTTTTGAAGTACTAGCTCGTGATGAGGTAGCTCTAGATAATTTAGGGGTATTTACTCTTTCTTGTATTATTTGTAAATCATCATTTATATTCATAGCATTGTAACTATAATCATTGTTATCTATAATAGTAAGTATTTGATCGAAAGGGTTGTCGATTTTGATTCTATCTATTTTGTTTTTGGCAATAACTTTATGTTTTGTTGTTAATATATATAGATTTTTACATCTTACCGTAAATATCTTACTTCCAGGTTCTAACTCTATTCCTGATAATTTCCAATATAGCATTAGTGATTTGTCTATATTTTTATCTGTTAAGGCTATTGAATAATTAGCACTTATTATAAATTTAAATTTCTGATATATTAAGTTTCCTTTTATTGCACTTATTATACTTTTTTCTATAGGATGTATAATTCTATCATCTGCTAAATATAGCTCTATTGGTGTATCTATTCCTTCTCGAAAACAAGCTTTTAATAATATCTCTGTTCCTCCTAAATGTACATATTTTATAGGGGCTTTAGATTTTATTTGTTGTATTTCTTGATTAATTACTCTTTTATTAAGTATGGGAATTTGGGCTTTTCCTTTAGTATATTTACAATCTATAATGTGTTCTTTTTGACTTACTACGTAGTATTCTTCTTTACTTCGTTTAAAGAATTGATTTAATAAAGGTATTTTTAGTACTTTTTCTACACTCAAGTCTAGTTCTTTGTTTCTTATCTCCTGAAAAACATTATTGTCAAATATTATCTTTTGTTCTACTGATTCTTCATCGTTATATTCTTCAGTTGAAATTATTTTAATGTTTTCTTCAGTCATTTTCTTCATATAATTCGTTATTTGATTCGTTATCTGTTTCATAAACAGTTTCTATTTCTGAATTATCATTTGTATCTTCTAAAAATTCATAGATACTATCATTATCGTCTAGCTCATAATCTAAATAATCTATTTGCTTATATTTATAATCATTTAGTGTAAATTCGGCAATTTGCTTCTTTTTTATATTTCTAGGTAATTTGCAGTCTTTAGCTAAATGTCCTAGTTTACCACAATTGTAGCAATTGCAATTTGATATATCTTTCTTTGGTTTAGATAGACGTTTTTGTTTATTATCTTTTATATATATATCTCTATTTATATATATATAAATAGAGACCAATTGTTTATTACCAATTAGGGGCGAAAGTCTATCTTCTAGGTAGTTGAGAGAATTTAGAGATCTTAAAAGGAAGTGGTGGAAAGCCTGTGTTTATTACTGAGGTCTAAAGCCTCTATTTATAGCACAAACTTACATAATTGGTCAGGACAGTGACCGACACTATTTATCACACTTGGCAGATTATAATTCTACCGACACAAAATGACAAACTACTTTACTTTTTACATAGTGGCCGTCTTTTTATAATTGGCCGACAAACTTTTTTTAAAAAAGTAAAAGCAATAAAGAAAAGTAAAATCTATCTATAATGGCCTACATATGGCCGACAAAGACTAAATTTACAATTATGGCCTATATTGGCCGACAATTACAAAATATCTTTTGACTTTTATCTTCTTTTCTCTTTTGGCTTTATTCGAATAAAACCTCTGGTATTGTTTTATCTCCTTCATTGCATTTTGAACATATATGCTCCGGATATTTATGTCCAATAAGCTTGCAATATCTTGTTAACAATTCTTCAGAGATAAATCCTCTTTTAATTGCTCTAGTTGTAGGCATATCTTCTGGTTTAATTAAGGACAATATCCATTTCTGGACTTCATCCATATCTGCTTGCCTTATCTCTCGTGAATTTGCATATATCATTAGATGATCTCGCGAATAATAACTCCAAATTGCATTACCTTGTAAATAATTATTTGCTAACTCTTGAATAATCGTTGATAATCCAATTATTCTTTTATTTGCGTAAAAACTTGGTAACTCATTTTTAGGTATTTCCGGTTGTTGATCAATATCTTCCGGTATGATCATATCTCTTGTTAATCCAATTTTGACAACTTGGATCATTGGTTTTATTTCGCTAAAAAGTATCTCTGCTGGTGCTGTATAACATCTTATAAAAAATAGATTTCCTTTGGTTATCTTTTTGTAAATAAGAAAAGCTCTGTGGATTTCAGGAATTCCACTAACTTCTTCACCTGTATATGTATAGACCGTGCTTAACAATCCATAATTAAAACAAGTTTTAACTAAATTTGGGTTAGTTTTTGGCTGTGCGATTAACTTATTGTAACCTTGGAGTTTCTGGGTTATATAGTCTTCTGTTTTTTCTTTTGTAGTGGTTGATCTTGGTTTTGTGTTTAAGAAGGTTACTATTTGGTATATATTTTCTATATAGTTCTGGGAAATATAGTTGTAAATTTTCTTTTCCTTGTTCAAACTAGCTGCATAGGTAGATATTTGTGGGGCTGATGCTTCGATTATCTGGGTTTTTGGTACAAATGGTTTTTTAAATAAATTGTTTAGGTTTATGGATTTTGGTTTTGATATTTCCATAATTTCCTTGCTAGTACCTGCAATTCCTGTAATAGATAATTTGTTAATATTTTGAGTTTTATGGTGTTTCTCATCGTCACCTTTTATCTCTGGCTTTTTACCGTCTGCCTGAAGACGTAGCTCCGCATATTTTGAGTCATGCTGCTGACTATTAACTTGCTCCTTAAGCATTTTTACTTCATTATCTATTTTGTCTACCTTTTGGCAAAGGTTTGTCATCATAGATAGTAGCTGCTTCATTGTATCTATTTCTGCTGAGATAGTCTGCAATAAAATTCTTATTAGTAGAAATTACTTCAATTGTAAAAGTGAAGTTTAATATATTCAATACTAATCTACGTATTTCTTTAGTTGTTACCGAATCATCTATCTTTCGTGTTAGCCACCATTTTACCTGCGTATTATCTACTCTAACAATAAATTTGTTATACACAATATAATGTTCAAAAGCTAATAAACATTTATATAGTGCTAATAGCTCTTTTCTATTAATTTCCCATTTTGTTTGGGGTTCAGTATATGATCCTGAATGATATCTACAATGATATTCAATCTTTTCATCAGTATATTTATATTTTAGTATTCCTCCATAACTATGTTCACTAGAATCAGTTTCAACTATATATGTAAAAGTTCTTTTTTCATTAGGAAAATTAAGTTTTGGTAGTTTCATACATAATTGTTTAATATTTCTTATATTGTCATTATCTTTTTTATCGAAATGGTATTCTACATCTTTCTTAAGTTTTTTATGTAAAGGTTTTAGATATTCTGCTAATTTAGGTACGTATTCTCTTACCTGATTTACTAGTCCTAAAAAGGATTGTAATTTCTTTTTCGTGTCTATATTTTCCTCTACATTAATAATTTTTTGTACTAAATGAGTTTGCATTTTTATACCTGTTTTATCTATTTGTATTCCAAGAAATTCTATTTGTGATTTCATAATTTCTACTTTTTTCTTATTCAAACTAATACCTGATTGCTTAACTATATGAATAAATTTTTCTAATAATTTAATATGTTCTTCTTGTGTTTTAGAATATAATAGTATGTCATCAATATAGACTATACAATTTTCTAATTGACTAAAATAGTTATCCATAAAACATTGATATCTTCCTGGTGCATTTTTATATCCAAAAGGTAATACATTCCATTCATAATATCCTTGGGGTACAGTAAAAGCGGTTAACTGTTTTGATTTATCTTCAAGTTTTAGATGGTAAAAACCCGATTTACAATCGAATTTGCTAAAATAGCTATAACCCTGTATTTGTCTTATTTTTAGTATTTTATTTGGTATAGGATAATTATATGTTTTTGTCTTAGCATTTAAATTTCTGTAATCAATAACTAGTCTACTTTTACCACGTTTTTGTTCATTATAGTTATTAACAATAAATGCAGGACTACAATGTTTACTATTTGTTTCTTGTATATAATTATTTTTTAATAATTCATCTATATGGATTTTAAATTCATTAAGATCATCAAAGTTATATCTTAACGGTTTTTGCAATATTATACTATTTTCATCTATTAATTCTATTTTTACAGTAGTTTTATGTTTATCCCATCCATTTAAAGGATTATCATTGTATAAAGATTCTAATTGATCAGTTATTAGTGTAAGTTTATCTATTGTGAATATAATAATTTCAAAATTATTTGTGTCTTTTATGTTTTCCATTTCTTGATTTATTTTTTCATTTCCTTTTATCCATTCCTTGGCTTTTCTTAGTTTATTGTTAACTCTTTTTGCTCCTATTTTATAACCACATGGTGTTGTGAACCACCAATGCGTTTTAGTTATTATATGGGGGTATAGTTTTTCTAAGAAAGGCATTCCTAGTAATATATCTTTTGTTTTACAATCAAAACAATATATAGTTTCTATTGTTAAGATTTTATCCCAAATTTGTATTTTAACATTTTTAGCTTTGTAAGTAATCATGCTACTTTCGTTATTAAATCCTGTTACTATCATGGGTGTTTGTAATTTTTCCCATTTATCTTCTGGTAAACAATTATATTTGCATATATTTGTTTCTGCTCCTGTATCTATCATAGGTGTATAATATCTGTTATAATATCCTTCTACGATAATTTTCGCAAGTATATATATTTTCATTTTATTCTCTGAATTATAATTTTCTTGTTTTGGCAAGTAAGTATTAATTTGTTATCTTCTATTTTATATGGTATAAATTGTTCTAACCATTTTAACCCTAAGGTTATATCATGTTCACTTTGGTAAATTTTAAATGTTATAGTAAAATTTAAACCTCCTATTATGATATCCTTTTTAACTGTTTCATTACAAATTATAATTTCTGTGGGTAATCCAGGGCAAATATGTCCTGTTTTTGTAAGTTCATCTTCTGGGACTAATTCTTTATTTATATAATTTTCTTCTTCACCAGTATTTATTAATATTTTATATTTTTTGTTATCAGTAATACCTGCTATAAAGTAGTAATTTATTAATTCATCTTCTGTATATTGTATTTCAGGGAAATCATATTTTCTTTTTGAAGTACTAGCTCGTGATGAGGTAGCTCTAGATAATTTAGGGGTATTTACTCTTTCTTGTATTATTTGTAAATCATCATTTATATTCATAGCATTGTAACTATAATCATTGTTATCTATAATAGTAAGTATTTGATCGAAAGGGTTGTCGATTTTGATTCTATCTATTTTGTTTTTGGCAATAACTTTATGTTTTGTTGTTAATATATATAGATTTTTACATCTTACCGTAAATATCTTACTTCCAGGTTCTAACTCTATTCCTGATAATTTCCAATATAGCATTAGTGATTTGTCTATATTTTTATCTGTTAAGGCTATTGAATAATTAGCACTTATTATAAATTTAAATTTCTGATATATTAAGTTTCCTTTTATTGCACTTATTATACTTTTTTCTATAGGATGTATAATTCTATCATCTGCTAAATATAGCTCTATTGGTGTATCTATTCCTTCTCGAAAACAAGCTTTTAATAATATCTCTGTTCCTCCTAAATGTACATATTTTATAGGGGCTTTAGATTTTATTTGTTGTATTTCTTGATTAATTACTCTTTTATTAAGTATGGGAATTTGGGCTTTTCCTTTAGTATATTTACAATCTATAATGTGTTCTTTTTGACTTACTACGTAGTATTCTTCTTTACTTCGTTTAAAGAATTGATTTAATAAAGGTATTTTTAGTACTTTTTCTACACTCAAGTCTAGTTCTTTGTTTCTTATCTCCTGAAAAACATTATTGTCAAATATTATCTTTTGTTCTACTGATTCTTCATCGTTATATTCTTCAGTTGAAATTATTTTAATGTTTTCTTCAGTCATTTTCTTCATATAATTCGTTATTTGATTCGTTATCTGTTTCATAAACAGTTTCTATTTCTGAATTATCATTTGTATCTTCTAAAAATTCATAGATACTATCATTATCGTCTAGCTCATAATCTAAATAATCTATTTGCTTATATTTATAATCATTTAGTGTAAATTCGGCAATTTGCTTCTTTTTTATATTTCTAGGTAATTTGCAGTCTTTAGCTAAATGTCCTAGTTTACCACAATTGTAGCAATTGCAATTTGATATATCTTTCTTTGGTTTAGATAGACGTTTTTGTTTATTATCTTTTATATAATAACGTTTTCTTGGTTTTTTATACTTATATTTTGTTTTTCGTTTTCGATATTTTTTATTTCTACGATTTGTTTTATAACTTTTTTCTTTATAACCAAATTGGGGTGCTGTTATATATGTACAACAGTCTAGATTTTTTAATAATACTTTTTCCATTGTTAATTTTTCTTTTTGTGATTCACATAGTTGTATGAACCATTGATGTAAAAAGTTTATTCTAGCTCCTAAAGTATTTGTAGTTTCACTATTATTCCAGTCTTTTATTATATTAGTACTAAAAGGTTCTGGTAATTTTGTAAAATATAGATTTTTTATTTCTTCTGCTTCATTTATATTATATTGAGCTTTGTAATAATATTCTTTAAAAGCACAAGTATATTCTTCTATGTAACACATATTGTATATAGATAATTTTGCCATTAATTGTCTATTTATTGTTTTAAGTTTATTTTGTTCTGTTATATCAGAAGTCATACTTCCAAATTCATTTCTTAAGGCTAGTTCGTATTTTTCTAGAATTTCTATATTAGATACAGTTAATGAACCATCTAGTTTTTTATCACTTCTTAAAGCTGCTTTGCTTTCATTAGGTAAATTTTCTATCCATAGTTTTGTTGTTCCAATTAATGTTCTTTCTATATATCCAGGTGTTTCTTTTATTGTAATTTTATTATCGATTAATTGTTTTGATAAATTACCTATCCATAAGAGGATTGTTTTATTAATATCTATTACACAATCTAAATCTAAAAAATTAGTTTGTTCAATTATCCTTTTGGGTTTCCATTTTGTATTTAATCTACTATTCCAAATAGCATTAGTGCGATCGGAATTTTCATAACTTTCTGTATAATAAATTGGGGTAGTTGTTTTGGGATTTCTTCTTGGGCTGTGATCTGGAGTTTTAACTCTAGATGTTCCTGGTTTATTTACTTTATTTGTGTTTATTTCTAATTTTAATTGATTTGTTTGTTCTATAATGTCAGTATATGTTTCACTAATATCACTAGTTTCAGAATTTTCTGACTTATCAGATTCATTCGCATTCATTTCATTTATTTCATTAATCTCAAAATTTTCAGTTTCTATAAGTATTTGTTTCATTTCATTTATTTCTTTAGCTAATTTTTCCTTTTGCTTTTCTTCAACGAGTAATTTTAAATAAGCTAATTCTTTTTCTAATTCTTCGATTTTACTATTTTTAGTTTCTTCAATTTTCTTAATTTCTTGAGTTGCTTCTGTTCGTATTTTATCTATTTCTTTAGCTTTATCTATATCGTCATTTTCTTTTGTTATTCGTATCATAGCTGTTAGGCTATCTTCTAGTTTTGCAGATTCTTTTTCTAACATTAGATATAATTTATCTCCTATTTTTTTATACCTTCTACCTAGATTTGAAAAAACTATTTTTATAGTTAATCCTTCGTAATTCTCATAAGTCTTTTCATCTACTATAAACTCTTCTTTATTCATTATTATTTATAAATTATGTTATGTTGTAGTCTATATTCTAAACAGTCTATTTTTAGTTTTAAATCAAATATCTGTTTCTTTTGTATTAGTATTGATTTTTTACAGACTCCTGCAACTATATTTACTATTAATTGTTCTTTCATAAAATCGTGCCTATATTGTAATCTATTTATTTCTTCAATTATAAGTTGTTTTTCTATCCTTTGATTCATTATAATTTTTTAAGAAAATATTTGGTCATAATATTCCTTTTTTAATATATTTAATTTCTGGATTTCTTTTGCATTTGTCTCTATGTATTCTAGATATTGTTCTCCTCGGAGATATATATATTTATTTACGTTATCAATTAATAATTGTTCTTCTAAATCTATCTTTTCTTTAGTTTCTTTCCATAACCTCAAATATCTAAAATTAATCATTGATCTCTATATAGTTCTAAATCATCAAATAACTCATCTATATCTAAATTATCATCAACTATCAGCTCAGACCAACCTATAGTCATAGTTTCAATTATTTCATGCATAATTAACTTATCATATATTATTCTACGTGTATCAACATCAATATTTCTCAATATATAAAACAATAACATCATATAATTATCATCATTATCTAACAAGTATGTAGGCATATTCAGATTAATTCAATTTATTTTCACTTAACAGATTTATTCCTTCCAATTTTTTCACAGTTTATACGTATTCATCATGAACGATAACAACATAATATTCATCTCAGCTAGATTATTACTATGGTATTTTCGTTGAATTCAGTTACCCTAACAGCGCCTCAACTCTGTGTACTCCCCTAAACGGCCTTCCTGCCTACCAGTTTCCACTTTAGGATGGCATAGTCTGGGCTTACTTATTTCGCAGAATGATTCCATAGCAAAAACTTTCTAGAGATAACTATTATTGTATTATCAATTCATAATAAATACTTATAATCAGGAAAAAACTATCAGGAATAAAACAATTTAGTTACTCATAAATGATTTTGAGTATACCTGTTCTTGTAGATTGCTGGTAGATGCTTTGTTTTCCATAGTTGTTATATTTTTTAGCTTTTTAGTGTTCTAGCTCTGATACCAAAAAAAAAAAAAAAAAAAAAAAAAAAAAAAGGTTCGTAATACCTAGACATGAAATTTAGGGGTTTAACGTCTAGGAATGACTCCACCTAGTACCCACAAGGGGCCCTGGAAGAGGACCCCCAACAAAATGGTGTAGACTGCCTGGCAGGGGCAAACCACGACACCCAAACGACGGCCTGTCGGTAAGGCGATGGCTCGTTGATGGGTGGCGTTAATGGGGAAATGTCGCCTGCATGTTTGGAGTTGCAGACCCAATCAACGTACCCCAAACGACAGGGCGTTGTCCAGCTGACGACCCGTCGATTGTAGGGCGTCAATGGGCACTGCAATTTGCTCCCAAGCTTGATGTGTGTTAGGAAATTTTCACCAAGTCTTATAAATTAGGAGGACAGTTTATTTAGGTTTATTTTGTTATTTTCAAGATTATTTAAGTGAGTAAAGTCTCATTTACACCCTAGCACCTAAGTCAAAACCCTTTCCATCCAAAACTTTCTCCAAAAACCTCCATGACAGCTCAAGATGAATATGGATCTTGATGATGAATTTTCAGTGCAGTTTCTTCTTCAATTCTCTTTGTATTCTTCTAATAATGTATGAAAGTTGTTAATCTAAGGCTTGCTATCACCTTAGAGTCAATTTCAAATATGATTTTAAAAGATTTCAAAAAGAAAAAAAGTCTAATTTCTACTCTAAGTCCTGGGTTCTTACATAAAACGTTTTCAAACATTAAGATATGATATTACTAATATACAATTGATTGTTTTAAATGAAAATCTACATGAACCATTGACCTTATCAAATCTCTATATTTGGCTATGTTATGAGTGAATTGATCATGACTTGATTGTAGTGAATTCATGTGTAGATTGTTATAGGCTATTATTTTATGAATAAATCATGAATGTATTATTTATTGGATGACATATATTGATTATGTTCATATAGTATAATATGGGATTTTTGGTTTAGAATTGTGTTCATGGCTATTGGTAAGAGCCTTTGTGAGTTTATTTGATTGAATTGGCTATGGGATGTTGATGGTGAGGATGGAAAGGTGGTAAGTTGACTTGATCTCTCAATATTGTGAATAATTAGCGTAGAATTGCATAGAATTATTATGATTTGTGTGGTCCACTTATGGTGGCGGTGCTTATGTGATATAATTGTGAATAATGTGGCGTTGTTGGCATTACTTTATGAAATATGTTATTATCATGTATAACTTGGCTATGTGATCATTGTGAATGTCTTGATGACTTATATCTATATATGTGTGTGTGTGTGTGTGTGAAGTTAAAGCATATGTTCTTCTATGTGATTATATTTGATCATGATAGGTTATAGTGATGCCTTATGTACGTATACTTGAAGTTAAAGTGTGAATCTTCCTAGTTGACTATATGAGACTTGTGATGACTTAGATTGATGATACTATAGTATTGAATAGGATGACCCATAGTTGACATTTGTTATCCTTATGTGTATCTTGAATGATATGCTATATGTGATATGGTGAAGTATGCGTGTGTCTTGTTTTGGTAGACTTGTGTACCTTACTTGATACATGTAAAATGTGAATATGTATTCTTGGCTTCATATGCTAAAGCTTTTTAGTCTTGTTTGTTATTGACATGTGGTCTTGAATATAGTTATGAAGGTCTTTTATGTTGAACCTTCAACCTGGATAGAAGGTTATGATATCCTTGAAGTCAAAAGTCGTAATGGTATCCTTGTTGTGTTAACGGCAAACTTAGGGTTGGCTGGCTTGAACGACATGAAATCATTCTTAGAAAAGTCATTGAGCTATCCTCTTAACCATTGTAGGTAACCTTAGCGGACCCTCTTTGGTAACGTGTAATATGATTGGGTTATGAACAAGTTATGGTACCTCTTCATATACTCCATAATTAAATTACTCTATGAGAATAAATGCTAGCACCGAGTGAGTATGCCTGGGAAATTTCTCTGACTAAGATGATATTAGAGAACAAAGAAAGCCTTGATATTCCTTAACCATTTGCCTACATGGGATGTGTCCTTGTTCTACCATTAGGAAGTAGATATATCTCCATCGGAGTAGGTTAGAACTCCGGATTCCATGCCTAACTAGTATGGTCTATGTCGATTATTGATTATTCTAATCATGTCATCATGTGGGATACATTCTAGTATTTGAAAATTTTTACAACGTTTAGGTAGTTGAATGAGACTCTATCTGGACATTGCACGAGTATGTAACATTCCAGAAAATGTACATGTCTAGTTAAGAGCCTCGTAGGTTTTGAAGAATGCGTATTGTGGTACATAGGCATCCCAATGCCCAATATTGAGAAATACGGGGAATATTATAGAATATTGGCTTAAGGGTATTACCCAATTTCTATATATAACAAGTAATTTAGAATATAATCTAAGCTTGTATAAGAATTGTACCTGCAATGAAGACCCTATGCTAAATATACACATATTGATTCTCAACTTAACACATCAAGTACTAGGCATCCAAGTGTCAAGCCTAGGTAACATAGCACATAATCATTTAAAATGATCATGTAGACTAAGCAGTGCCCAAGAACATAGTAAGGATCCTTGGGACAATAAGTAAACATTCCAAATGAATCTTTCAGAATAGTTATTTGGGAAAGTGCATGCAACACATGTGCAAGCACAAGTGCAAACACACGTGCAACCGGCCAAGGGACAACTCTAACCGATTCGGTTAGAGCGGTTGGGGACAGGCGCACGTTCGGGTCCAACCACATGGGGACAAGCTCCCTAACCGGTTCTAGACCCTAACTAACTGACCTAACTAACTAACTAATCTAGGACCAACCAAAAATAACTAACTAAGGGACCAGACAACCTAATACCTAGTCGGGTGACACCAAACCGTGTAACTAACTAAGAGACAACCTAGTACCTAACCTAGGATGGTCCAAAGGTTTGGTTATGGTCCTAACAACTTAGGGGTACTTTAGTAATTACCCTGGTTACTTAATTAATTAATTTAGCAACTTAATTAATTAATTTAATTGGTCAAAAACGAAACCACTAAGCAATTTCCAGATTTTGGTTAAGTCAAGTGTTCTTCTAATTCTAGTCAATTTAGGATGGGCGTTTTGGTAATTAGCTAATTAAGTTATTTTAGTTAAATTATATTGTCTAAGTTGAGTTAGTTAACATTCAGTTCTTAAAGATTTAGACTCACGTTATTCACCGAAAACGCTACAACTAAAAAAAATAAGTGAAGAACGTAAGAGAACACTAGACGATAGCAAGCATTCTTCAAGGTTTTCGTGCAAAGTGCAAGGTGATCTTCGTAGATTTAATGCTACAGTAAGGTATGGGTTTTCTCTCCTGGAATTCTTTCTCCAAGAGGCTTTTCAAACGTTTTGACTTCAAGAATATTGAAACTAGGGTTGTTCCCAACGAATGGCATGTTCATCTCCCTAGTTCTCCCGATTTCCGATTCTTGTAGTTTGTATGATGTAAATCTCGATGCATGTGCTTGTATATGGTGCTAACTGATCATCATGTGTATGTTTTAGTGATTTATAATGTCGAATGAAACCTACATGTTAGATCCGCATACTTAGGTTGTAATTTACATGAGGTGATGAATGTTGTAATGCCTACTTGTGTTCGAGAAGATGAAATTGTTATAAGTTGTTCATTGAATTGTTTCATAGGATAATTAAAGGTTAAAAGTTGGCTTGTTTAAAATGATAGATTACTATAATGTATTCATGATATAATTGACTTGGCTAGAGATAATATAATGGCAAGTATCGAGTGAAATTATGATTTATGCCAATAAATTGGCTAGAAAAATTATGTCCAAAATATTATCTTCCAAAATTTGTGAAGTCATACCAATCTCTACATCAATGAACTCTTAACATAGGGTATGCCAATCAATGGGACAAGTCCCAACATACCCTATCCACACGAACTTGTGAACGTAATAGCATTGTATAAGTAGTTATAACTTTCATAAAGAATCGTACAAGACTATCAATAAACCTTGAACAAGTTAAGGTGAGTAATGAAATAACTAAAAGCTTAAGTTATGAAATTGACCTAATATAGAGTGTTCAAAGAAGTGAGACAAGTCTCAATTACACTTAATCGATTATTTCAAAAATACTCACATAAGAGGGTGCTAGTATCCGTGAGACAAGTCTCACTCGCACCATGATGATAATGTAAGACTTAAGTTCATATTCATCAAGTAAAAAAAGGGATGAGCAGTCATCCATAGAGTTAAGTAAACCTCATAACTAGAAGCAATCTTCCATGATGTTTGAGTCAACTCTAAAGATAATAAAGTAAAATAGATCTGAGCTTAGCACCGATAGACTAGCAATGAGCTTGTGCCATCACATGTAAGCCTCATGAGACGAGATCACCACCCAGGTGGACTAGGGTCTCCCTATGTCTCCTAGTCTTTGAACTATGTTTGCCAGCATAGGGGTACTACCTAGTGGATGCCTCCACCTAAGAATGCTAGGCAACAGGGTTCACTTTGGCCGGTGATTCCACCTCTTTTCAGTGTGGGGAAGACACCAGATTTCATGTTTATCTCACATGATCTATGTCGGTTAAAGCTCAGGAAAGTATTCGGTTCACTATAGTCGTGAACCCCTCTTTTTTGTGTGGGGAAGACACTGACTTGGTTTCACATTAGCCGGTGAACCCCTCTTTTCGGTGTGGGGTAGACACTGGACTTGGTTCACCTTAAACGGTGAACCACCCCTTTTCGGTGTTTGGGAGACACTGGATTTCATGTTAGCTCGCATGCTCTACTTTTGTTAATGCTAAAGAATTATTTAATGAAATTAAAAAAGAATGAAAGTAGCATGTTCAATGTGAACAACAGAGCAAAGAAGTAGAAACGTAAGTTCATAGTGAACTAAGTAAGCAAGAGCTTAAGAATAACAATCATTAATGTTGACAAGAATGAAGTTTTTAAAAGTTAGTGGTTATATTGGAGTATGAATATATGCCTCAAAGATTTGTATATTAGGTTAACAACCAATTAATGGACATAGCCAATAAAGAATGGCTTATAAATACATTCATCCCAATTTAACAAGAACGAAATATCTAACTTGTATGTAATGTAGCCAAGTCATTCCCTTAGTCTTGTGAATTATTTACTCGATTCATTGTAGGTATGGGAATACAATGAATCATTGCACTTGTAAGTAAAATATAGGATCAAAGAAGATCATTGAACTACACAACAAAAAGAAGAAAATACTGAAAAATAAACTAAGTCTGGGAATAGAAGCTCTCGGCCTAAGAGGAGCAAAATTATAAAGTTTTGTTTAAGTTGTTCTTAAATTATGTTCATGATTCCAAGGTATTATGTTCATATAGAAAATGAGTTGTGTGACTTAATTTCATGATGACATGTCATATTCATAGCATGAATCATAAGTAACGATTTAAGAAAGTAAAGTAACTTAACCTTTCAGAAACGGCATGTTGCTTCTAGGAAGAGCTTTCCTTGATCATGCATAGTCCTTATGTGTTTTATGTGCATAAATACATATTTAGTACAAGTGTGTACTAACCCCATATATTATTACTATTTTTATAGGCGCATGTTCTAGAGAAGATTAAAGATTTGACAAAGCAGTTTTGATTAGGGATCTCCAGACTTTGGTAGGTCCTCCTGAGTTCGAGGATGCTACATTTATTATTCTAGCTTAGTACATTAGACATAGCTAGTGGAAATAGTCCCTAGCGTTTCATTTCAAAATATTTTGTTCAAGCATTGTAATAAGGCCGATTGACAAACTATTATTATTATTATGATTATCTATTTCGATTGTTTAATATTTAATAGATGTTTGATTTAGTTTTAGGTCATTATAATATCACTCTTATGAAGTATATATATGATGTCTATGTACACTTCAATAAGTAATTAAAATGTTTTAAATTTTCCGCAAATTTAATTATATGATTATGATGAAAGCTAATAAGAGGCTTGCCTGCGACCACTGAGAGGCTAATGACGCCGGTTATATTCGGATTCCATAATCCGGGTGTGACAGAGTAGGTATTCAAGATGTTATTATGTAAGTTTTCTAGCTCATTCCAAGACCATAATGTCAAGTCCTCTAAATGTGTAATTTTCTCTCAAAATGGTTTTAATGGAAATATGGTTTCTATATGAACTATGGTTTATGAAATTTTACTATCTAGGGTGGCTTTAAGGATTGCTTAGGTAGGCTGAAGAGGGTGTATGGGCGGTCTCTTCATGTTTTACTTAGGTGAGTCTTAGTGTAGCTTTAGATACGGAGTCTAAATGATGTAAGTGTTTATTGTATTGACTATGAACTATGTGGTATGTGAATCATTAGAATACCTTACTTTAGGTAGTCTTAAGGACCATCTATGTGTGAGTAAATGGGTTGTATTGGAGGCTGCTTCATATCTTACTTCGATGGGTGTTAGGATAAGCTTTAGTAGGGGTTCTATGTGAATATGCTTATGTGATCGATGTTACTTGAATATGTCTTATATGTGATTATTTACTTGTTTGATGTCTCTTCAACTACCATTATGAAGGTTTTATACCATGAAAGTATGTTTCTAAACTAAATGTCCCTTTTTATGGTTCTTTAATGGCTTCCATACTTAGTGTATTCAATATGCTAACCCCTTATTTTCCATTTCGACTAAACTGTAGGGAATTGAAAGTCTTGACATGCCATGGGGGATGGATAGGTTTCTAAGGGTTGAATATGAAGTATTGGTGAGTCCTCATCGATTCGAGGACAATACCCACATGTTCCTTTTTATGTATTAGTCATTATTTTATGTCTTATATGGGATTAGTCCCTATGTTGTACATTCAAAGTATTATATGGTTTATACGAGACATTGTAAAGTTAGAAGTTTTAAAGAAAGTATTCCACTTGCGTATTTAATGAAAAAATTCTTCATGTGTGAATTTTTTTAAAAATTCTTACTTATTTTAGAGTGTATATTATGCGATGATTGATAGGAGAGGATTGTGTGAGACCTCTTGAAGTTCATTCGAGGTGTGAAAATGTTGGTATGAGAGCATAGGGCTTTGGTGTGTCTTAGTTGTCTAATAAAACACATATAGTTGAGTCTTGTTCATAATGTGAAGCGCACCACATTATGAAGAGGAGCTTATTGGGTGCTAGGAAAGTTTCACTTATTCATTCTTCTAATCATGCCTAAAAGATTTATTTACATTGACTTTCCCTTGTTCCTTTGGTGATGGTCATTCGAGTATGGCCTTTGAGGATTTTGGGTTGAGGGAGAGAAAAACATGAGATGTGACTTGTTAGATGGGATATCAAAGGTTGTGATGCTGACCTTAGGTTGGTTGAGTTACCTTTTATGGGTAGGATAGTTGGAAGAAATTGTGAAGTCTAGTGTTAGAAAGGTAGAGGAAAGATTGTTGAGATAATCTGAAGTTGTTTAGATCCAACCTTAGAAAGGAAGGAGGTTGTGTTTGAAAGATTAAAGGTGGGTTTGTCCTAGTAATGGTGATGTTTACTTGAGGTATATCCTTAAAAGATGCTTATGTTGACGTTAAATTTGGTTTCTCCTAAGTGGGGAGTATGGTTAATAGTATGGTTGTTGGGAGTGAGATACCCTTTTATTTTCCATATGTGCTTACTCAAGCCTAAACCTAAGAGTTCCTTGTAACTTTAGTTATGTTTGAGTCTCTTAAAAAAAATTAGTTTTCAAACTATTCTCCTTATGGTATGCATGTTTTAGTTGAATTCTTGTTAAATAAGAAAATAAGTTTTTATGCATTGTGTTTCCTCATGTTCATGTGCATTTATAGTAGATTGTCTATTTAGATTAATGAGGTAGAATAATGACCTTGTCTAAATTGTTATATGAAATTCATTTGTTGAGCATGCTAGTGTGTTATTGAGAAGTTGCATGTTGAGCTATTGGTGAGGAAATTGCTGAAGTATGCTTTGCTAAAAATGTTGCATGAAATTTCTATATAAGAACATACATGATGTGCTATGTGATGTTGAAATGAGCATGGTAGAGAATGGTGCATAAGGAATTGATAGATGTATACTTAATTGCTTCAATTGCATTAGATTGTATTAGTTTTTTTTTTGTGGTGTCATGTTCCTCCTATATATGAGTATTATTATGATATTGTCTGCTTGCATGAGGGTTGTTGTTTTGGTTGTTATCCCCTAAAATATTTAAGTGTCACTCGAGGACGAATGTTCTTAATTGGTGGAGAATGTAACAACCCAAAAATGAACTAGGTTTATCTAGATCTTCGCCAGTGTTCTAATGGCTTTTTAATAGCTTAATTAATGGTTTTGTAAGTTTTGAAGTCATTTCGATTGAGTTTGAAGTCAAACGTCAAGGGACGACCTAGACTTTCGACGACTAGTCCTTATGTGCTTGCATGTACTTACGTGTGTTTCATGAGGTTTTAAGGTCTTTAATTAATGGTTTATAGTGTTTATTGGCATTATATGAAGTTTGAAAGAGTTTGGAGGTCAAACGTCCAAGAACGTCGGAGACGTTCGTATGTTAGTCTTTGGACGTACTTGTGTGATTGTGTGTGCCTTTGCATGTTTCGTAAGTTTTTTTATGTTAAATTTGATAGGGCAGGTTCCTAAGACCATGACGTGCATGTTTATGGGTTTAACGTCCGGGAATGACTCCACCTAGGACCGACAAGGGGCCCTAGTAGAGGACCCCAAACTAAAGGGTGCAGACTGTCTGGCAGTGGCAAACCACGACCCCCAAATGACGGCCTGTTGATCAGGCGATGGCTCGTCGATGGGTGGACTCCATGGGGCCATTCATCCTGCAGTTTTGGGAGTTGCAGACCTAATAAAGGGACCCCAAACGGCGGGGCGTTGTCCATCTGATGGCCCATCGATGGGCACTACAATGTACGTGCAATTTGCTGCCAAGCTTGGTATGTTTTGGAAAATTAACCCAAAGTCATATAATTTAGGAGGACGGTTAATTTAGGTGTGGGTATTTTAAGAGTATTTAATTGATTAAACTCTCATTTAGACCCTAACACCTATGTCAAAACCCTTTCCCATCCAAACTTTCTCCAAAAACCTCCATGAGAGCTCAAGATGAAGATGGATAGAGATCTTATAGAGTTAAGTTCTATGGCACGATATGAGAATGATGAAGAAGGCAAAATCTATCGTCCTATAGCCTCCCGTACCATTTGATGTGTCGCGACACACCACAAATGCTACGAGACTCTACTAGACGTGGCAATATGAGACTTTTAGAACCTAAAACCACTTTAGAAACCTCATGCTCTGATACAACGTTTCTCACATCCGGGGAGTACCCCCTAGAAGTAACATGGCGTAATTGACCTCTCGGAGGTCTTATACAAGCCCATAATTATCATTCATCGCATTGACATAGTAAATTTAGCGGAAAATTTAAATTTTTTCATAGCATATCATATGCCAGAAACTTTACTTCATATATATCAAATACCGTAATAAATACTTATACCTTAAGTCTCTTTACCATCTTAGACTAAACAACATTAGAGTACATTAGGGATACGGTCCTTAAGATATAATACATGAGTATAAAATATTCAATAAAATTTACAGTAAAGACATAAGTAGGAGATCCTTGAACTTAAGGATTCCTTCCATTGAGCTTGGGAATCATCTATCAAGCTCTTCACCATTCAAGACATCCTTTAAGCAACCATAACCTACACTTTGTTTAAAAAGTAGAGAAGAATGGGATTAGTACAAGTATGCACTAAGTATGGCAACCATGCAAAAACATGCATTTATAAGGGACATTTTCATTAAATCATACTTCATGCATTTTGAGTAAATCTTCATAAAACCTTTAGACAATAGCATTTATATCATTCACATACTTCATATAAACATATTAAAATGACAAACATTACATACGATCACATATAGAATTTATGATGTTTTTGAGTCACATTACAGTGAGCTCTTTTTGCCTTAACAGTGAGCGTTATTTCCTTTTATTCATTAACTTCCCAAGTAACCCTCTAGTGATACTTGGTGCAATGGATCACCTTAATATCACAAAAAAAGCATACATACAACGTACATAAACCAACACATATCCTTATATAAGCATAATACATCAAAAACACATTAGGTCAAAACCTTAGGACATTACAGTAAACTACGTTTAACTTGCACATACACCAACTTCACTTCACATCAATGCATTAGAAGAACTTACTCATAATCCTACTCTAAGTCTACTAGTGCAATGTATATGTGAATCCCCATAACCTCACACATACTTAGTAAACCTATCATAAGACCACAAGCATTACCATCCAATTCATAATCAACAAGTAAGTGAATATAACTTCATTCATGTCAATACAAGACCTTCATCATATAGTCATTTAGACCAACATAGTGAATATAAGGATAAGATCACATCATATAGACTCATACCATGCACATCTCCATAACAAGTAGACAATACTACAATGTCATGCATAGAGAACATATACATAGTAACATGCATTAGAACACTTTCTTAGAACTTCCTAAGGAGCTACTTGTGTAATGTATAGATGGGTTGATTACTTCCACCTATCCTAAGTAATCTCCCTTGAGTCATTCTAGTTAGGGTCCTAGTCATTACTCCATTGTCCATTTTACTTTAGGGAAACTATACCCTTAACCGACACTAAGACCATGGGTGCTAAACATGGAATTTGGTGTTGTAGAGACTTACACCAATGGAAGGTGTTCCTACCTAGCCAAGGTAGAACATTAACATACATCCTAGCATCCTAAGTGAATTCACTTTGCTAGATCCGATGTGGGAAGCATAGTTTATGGAACTTAGAGATAGGTGATTCCCTCTACATGCCATTGGACAATTGGGGCGTCATCTCATGAGAAAACATGGGTGATCCCTTCCTCAAAGGGAAGTCAACACCTCATGTGGTTCCATAGGTGAGTATTCCTCTAAGGGAAGTCAAACTCTATAAAGGACAAATGGTGAATCTTCCTTAAAGTAAAGGCAACACCTCTCAATGTCAAGTTCACTCGGTGCTAAGCTAAGTTCCCTTTATTGAAAAGCCTTTAATTACATTTTCATAAAACATAGGCTTAAGATATTCATTCTTTATATGTTTATAGCATATTAAAGCACCTATCTAGTTTAGAGTATTCTTGGGCACTCCTCTCAAGGCCCCTCTATTTACTAGATCATTATTCATGTGTGTGAGTGTATACATATGTGTGAACAAAACTTTCACATAACACATTTAGGTCACAAATGTTCATACATAAATGCATGAGTCTATAGGTGTACCTATATGATCAATTCTTTCGTATCAACACTCCAAGATACTATGCACATTCATACTTCATCACATCATATACTTAACATCATAGCATATAAGCTTAACATGCATAGTAATAGACACTAGTGAATATGAACAACCTTTCAATTCATTAGACACTATGATTTTATACTACTTGTAAGCATGCCTGAAGTGTGTGTGTACATTTATCAACATGATCACATAATGTCCATCAACAACTCATTGAGGCAGCCACCCTCTTAGACCACAATACACTTCAAGCATAGACCACACAACACACAATAGCATAGGAGACAAGTTAACTTCATAGAACATTTTAAGACTCCTAACATTAGCTATTCACACATTCACATAGGGATACATGGGTAGGGGTCATTAATAATTAACACTTAACCCATGGCATCACCTACACATTCTCTTACATATACATTCACATTCTCATAACAATAGTAACACAACCTAGGTTGACAACCATAATGTAAGACTACGCACAAGTTACACATAAGGTGATCATCATAACCACTCATTCATATAATTATCAATTTTACTTCAAGGCCATGGTCAACACATATATAATGACAATAAAGTAAACACCGCCACCATAAGTGGACCATACCACACAGTACCATACAAGACTTCATCAACTACAATACTATAAGGAAAGTAGAAGAGATAAGTATTCTTACCAACTTCTTACCCTTTAATCATCATTGATCAATACACCTTGTTCATCAACAATTCATATATAGGGCAGTAGATATATGTACTTTAATCATAAAAGACACCATGTACAGGTAGCTACAAGATCATAATATAACATGATACAAGGCATCACACATATATTAGAAAGTAGAGAGTCACAGATCACTCATTAGTATACTTTACTTTGTTTATCATGATTAACATTCATATATACAAATAATAACGACCTAGGGCAGTACCTATATCCATAATAATCAAGACTAAATCATGCTTCGTCTACCCTAAATCGATATCACATTATGTTCATAGCATTAGAAACTTTAAGGTTAAAACATGTAGATTAATCCTTATAAAAGTTCCTTCGACTTAATCATTAAGCGTTTATACCCATAATTCATTCATAACATCAACCTAAAACAGTAGCTATAAGAATCTTCACCTAATCGACAACGTTAAAGTGAATCATAAGTTACTACTTAATAGCTTAGAAGCACATAGATCAATTAATACCAAGATTTCTTTAATTTGATCATACTATATTTATATTCACAATTCAACCAACTGATCATCCTAAGGCATTAGCTACAAAAACCACAACATAATCGAAATTCACTTTTATTCATTAAAAGGCCAATGTTACAGTGATCATATTGATAGCTAGGCTAGGCATGCTCAAATATTTATACATTGATCCACATGGATCTTCATCATCAATTTAACATTAATTCATGTAAATAACAGTATATATAGACAATTCAACCATTAACAAGCCATGATCACAATGCCCACGCAAGGGCTAAACCATGTTTGGGAAGGGACATGGGTTCATCATGCAATTGGAGTCAAAATCACGTTAAAAACAATATATTAACTTCAATTTATCATTATTTAATCATTAAAAACGTTTTTAGAAAGAACCCATGGCTAGATTGAAGAAGGAGAAGTTTGATCATAAAATCTCTTTTGAAACTTTGAGATTAACTCTCCAGATGGAAGGATAACTAGAAATGAAGGATCACCATACCTTTATATTCATGAAAACCTTTAAAACATGGTGATTCATCCATGGAAATCCAAGCTCTAAGCTGTTCTTGAGCTTCACAAACAATGGTGGTTTCTAGGGAGAATATGTTTGGAGGGAAAGGTTCAATTTGTGTGAGTTGGTTTGGGAATGGGTTGATCACGTTTTTTATCACCTAAATACACCCAAAAATCACCAAATAAATCATGTGGGGTCAGGTTAGCACGTGGGGTGAATTTCCCATTCACCCCTTTGATGAAACAGTCCACAGGCAGTGGCACCAAGCCACCATCGACGGACCCAATCGACTGGCCGTTGGTCAATTGACTGGCCGTCCTTTGGCTTTCGTCGATTGGTCCTTGGATAATTTATGGGTTGAGACCTTCCCATGATAAGTATCAATCGACGAGACCTCACTTACGGGCCGTTGGTTAACCAATTGGTCAGCGTTTGGTCCGTCGATTGACACAGCCAAGGCAGTGTCTCGACCAGCCTTGGGTCCTTCTTGTGGTCCCTTTTGCGGTGACCTTTAGAAGTCGTACCCGGAAGTTTCCAAAGTAAATAAAACTTTAGTTTACACATAATTTCACCCAAAACAAACACCTGCAACTCGTCCAAACATGCAAGGCCCCATCAAGACGTACATGAACGTCTCAAGGGCTAACTTTCGAACGTCTTGGACGTTTGACCTTGGAACTTCACGAAAATTCATATAGTACAATTAAACATCATTATAACTCATTTTAAGACTTCATAAACTTATTTCATACAATTTTAGGTATGCATATACACATGAGGCATATACGTGACTAGTCATCGAATGTTTTGGTCGACCCTTGACGTTTGACTTCCAAATCACCTCAAACATTATACACTGCCTCTAAACCATATTATAAGACATTTTAGGACATTAAAACCTTAAGACCAACATGTTAATATCTAGACACCCTAACTCATTATGGGGGTCTTACACCTGCAGAGTTGCTCTAACTATGATGACATTAGAGAAAAAAAAAAACTCGATATTCCATAATCATATGCATACATGGGATGTGTCATTGCTCTACCATTGGAAAGTTGAACAACCTCTATCGGAGTAGGTTATGACTCCTGATTCCATGCCTATCTAGTAAGGTCTATGTTGATTATTTTCTATTCTCATCATGTGGAATACATTCTAGTATTTGAAAATTTCTACAAAATTATGTGGTGTAATGGGATGCTATCTAGACATTGCACGATTAGTCTTTCAAGATGTTAGTATATATGTTCCCTAGGTATTTTCAAGACCATCATTTGAACTCCTCTAAATGTATCATTTTCTCTCAATATGGTTTTAATGGAAATATGGTTTTTTAATGAAGTATGTTTTATGAAATGGTACTTATCTAGGGTGGCTTTGAGTATTGCTTAGGAAGGCTTGAAGAGGGTGTATGGGCGGTCTCTTCATGTTTTACTAAGGTGAGTCTTACAGTAGCTTTAGATAGGGAGTCTAAATGATTTTAATATTTATTGTGTTGAATAGGAACTATGTGGTATGTGAAGAATTGGAATACCTTAATTTAGGTAGTATTAAGGACCATCTAGATGCGTGTGAAGGTGTTGTATGGTCAGCCACTTCATCTCTTACTTAGGTGGGTTTTAGGATATACTTTTGTAGGGGGGCTATGTTAATATGCTTATGTGATGTATGTTACTTGAATATGTCTTATATGTGATTATTGACTTGTTTGATGTCTCTAAACTACCATTATGAAGGTTTTATATCAAAATGTCATGAAAGCATGTTTCTATACTAACTGTGTCTTTTTCATGGTTTTTGCATGGCTTCCACGTGCATTCAATGTGCTAACCCCATCTTTTCCCTTTTGTACTAAAGTGTAGGGAATCAGAAGTCTTGATATGCAATGGAGGATTGATATATTTCTAAGGGTTGAAGACGAATTAAGAACTAGGATAATTGGATTCACAATCTAGGTTAATTAATAAAGAACTAGCATAATTGGATTACAATAAATTATCATATACTCATAATTATCTAAAAAATCATAAACAATGCCAATTAGATGATCAATTTTGTAATAGAATAAAACCCACATGAAAACTCTTCTTTTTCAAATCAATTTGAAGGAACACTTTGGGGAAAGAATCCCAAAGGTGAAAGGAATCCCATACCTTACTGTTTCATGAAGTTTGATGGAGAAAACTTGATTCTTTGCATCCCTAGAATCCTCCTTTGCTTGGTCTTCAATGGAGTTTCTTTTGGAGTGAGGAAAAAGAGAGAATGAAGAGCAATTGGGTCTTTGGAATTATGAGAGTTAGTTTTAGTTTAATTAGATTTGGGGTATTTATAGAAGTCATTAGCTAACTTAATTAGGCCTCCCTTAACACTTAATTAAAATCTCACCTTTTAACTAATTAACTTAACCAACTTAAAAATGTGCATCAAAACAGTGTCTTGACACACGAAAGCTCGACCAACGGGCCGTTTGTCAATCAACGAGCACTGTTCATGGCCGTCCTGTGAAGTCATCATTTGTGACTGAGACTGCCCAAAATGGCTTCCCACAAAATTGGCTAAGTTTCTATTGACACCCCGTCGATTGGAACATGCCTCGAGAGTTTCCCCTCATAGATGGCTACTGTCCTAGACAACTTTTAGCCATTCTTCAAGGGTCCTTCTCAAGGACCCTTGGTTGGTCCTTGGGAGTCTTACCCGGAAATTTCGATTATGAATCAACTCTAATACGTGATATACACCATTCCAACAAATTCCATCATTTTTCGACTCTTAAAACTTAGTCAAATAGTCAGGCACACTAGCACCTCTTTGAACTAGTTTCCATACGTCATGGACGTTCCTTGACATTTTGATTCTAAAACCCTGTAAATGACTTATATACATTATAATTGACTTTAAAACAGTGTTACAACTCTTAGACTCTCATGATAGTCTCTAGATAAGGCTTTTAGACTCTAGGAGTATTTCAATATCCCCCCCCCTCCCTTAGGAACATTTTTCTCCGAATGACACTAAAATTCTTTAAAAGGAAGGAATAGACACAACAATAGCAGCTCAACCAACAACAACATACCAAAACATGAGTTACAATCAAATTCAACATAACAGATGGCCTTTTTGACAATATAACTCAAAACATCATTTTTTAACTTATAAGAGTTCAACATTCTTTTCATGCTCATTTACTATGACAAAGTGTTATTCAACACATATAAACATGCTCAACACAATTTATGAAAGCACAATATACAAAAATGCACAACATGATTTCAAAGCAAGTAAAAGCAACATTTTTAATTTTTTTAGGCATGAAGTTCATTGTAACATGTACCTTTTTGCACAAAATATCAAATAGATGAGGGTAACGGGACTTCATGCCAGCCTCAGCCTCCCATGTTGCACCCTTAACTAGGTGATTCTTCTATAACACCTTTAGAGAAGACACCTCCTTGTTCCTTAACTTCTCTACTTGTTTATCAAGAATTTTAACCGGAACCTCCTTATAAGAGAGGTTCTCTTAAAAACCTAGACGTTCAATAGAAAGAATGGACTCGGGGTCACCGATACACTTCTTAAGCATGGAAACATGGAACACCAGATAAACTGAAACCAATTCAATAGGTAACTTCAACTCGTATGGAAACATGGACCACCAGAGGCAAACTTACCACGAAATCCATATTAATGTCTTCCCACTTCCAAGGTGGAACATTGATTCTTGGTGTAAACCACCTAGATTTTGGTGTTCGGGTTTCACTTGTTGGCAATTTAAATATTTTACAACAAATTTCGCTATGTCCCCTTTTAAGCCGTCCCACAAAACACTTCTCTAAGTTCATGACACATCTTTGTAGAACCCGAATGAATGGAATAACACGAATCATGAGGTTCCTCAAGAATCCGATTCCTCAAGTCATTAACCTTGCGCACACACAACCTTTCTTGACACCTCAAGACACCATCTCCCCCTAAGGAAAATAATTGATTTCATCAAATCCATAGATGATTGATCAAGGTGTTACTTAGACTTCACCTCAACCATCAAAGACGATTAGAAGTTATGATGGACTATAATACCAACAATTGGAGAGTCTTCCAATCTAACACCAAATCTAGCCAATCTATGAACATCTTTCACTAGGTCATTCTTGGCTTCATCTACATTAGACACACTACCCATGGTCATACGACTTAGAGCATCCGCAACCACATTGGCCTTGCCGGGGTGGTAGAGAACACTCATGTCATAACTTTCAGTAATTCCAACCACCTTCTTTGTCTGAGCTTTAACTCATTCTGAGTAAACACATATTGAATAGACTTGTGGTCGGTATACACATCAACATGCACACCATACAAATAATGTCTTCATATTTTCAAGGCTAATACCATGGCCGTTAACTCAAGATCATGAGTTGTAAAATTCTTCTCATGTACCTTAAGTTGTCTAGAAGCATATGCCACTACCTTCCAAAGTTGCATAAGCACATACCCCTAACCCACTCGGGATGCATCACAATAAACCACGAAGCCTTTAGTACCCTCCAGTAAAGTCAACACCAGAGCGGAGGTACCCCGCTCTTTCAAAATTTGGAATCTTCTGACACATGGCTCTGACCACTCAAATTTCACACTCTTTTTTGTCAAAGTAGTCAAAGGATATGCAATGGACGCAAAACCATCCAAAAATGTCCTATAGAATCCCGCTAGTCCCAAAAAGCTCCTAATATCACTTTGAGTTAATGGTCTAGGCCAATTATTCACCGCCTCGGTTTTCCTTGGATCAACCTCAACCCCCTCACTAGAGATGATATGACTATGAAATGTCACTGACCTTAACCAAATCTCACATTTGCTATATTTGGCAAATAGTTGATTCTCCTTAAGAACTTGCAACACCACTCTCAAATGATCTTTATGTTCTCCCTCATTTTTTGAATATATCAAGATGTCATCAATGAAAACAATGAAAAATGAATCTATATAACTTCTAAACACCCTATTCATGAGGTCCATAAACGCCACCAGGGCATTATTCAGACCAAAGGAAATTATTCTAAGATCCCAAAATGACATAGTTTAACTAGAGCCTAACATTGTGTTCATGATGGTCTAAGGCCCTAAAATGATCTATTATGTTGTATTGAGTCAATATCTTAAGTATTAGGTGCATTGGAAGTCAAACGTCAAGGGACGACCAAGACGTTTGACGACTAAGTCACCGAAGTGCCTCATATGTGGTTCTATTTGTTTATGTGTGATTCATGATGTTTTTAACTATTAAATGAGTTAATATTATGTATATATATAGTATTTCAAGTTTTGAGAAGTTTGGAGGTCAAACGCTCAAGAACGTCCATGATGTTCGAAAGCTGTGCCTTGAAATGACCTTGTGTGTCTAGGCATGTTTGGTTGAGTTTTACGTGTTCGTTTTGGGTGAAATTCAGGTGAGAGGTCCTAAAATCGTATACAGTCATGTTTGGGTTGGAAACATCCGGGAAAATATCCCCAAGGACCATCCAAGGGTCCTTGTGGAAGGACCCAAAGGTAGTGCCTAGGCTGCCCAAGACATCCCAAACCACGGAAGGCAATCAATGGCCCGTGGGTCAGTCGACGTCGTATTGTTTGGTCCGTCGATTGTGACATATCCTGGGTGAAGGAAGGGCCAAGGACAATCCTCAGTCCCAGACCACGGACCAACAGGACGGTCCGTTGGTCAAGGGACGGCCCGTAGGTGGCCTACCGTCGTGCGGAACTTAGCCTGCGGAGCTAAGTTCCCATTTTCTAGTCTCCAAACCCATCGAAGGAGGACAGTACAGTCCATGGATGTAGGCATCCCATTGATGGGCAACAGTCAATGGCACTGAGTTCTGCGCACGTGCACTGTTAAGTTGAGGGGTGATGTTGAAATTTTACCCCACTTCCAAATAAGGAGTTTGGCGGTTCCTAAGGGGTCTATTGGGTATTTTAAATGTGTTTATAAGTCTTTAACACTTTGGAAGATTTCATTCTTCAAAATCAAAACCCTAAAATTCCTTAGAAAATCCCTAATACTCCATTAAAGCTAATACTCAAGGAAGAGCTTGGATTGATGAATTGAGTGAAGATTCTTCATCAAGTTGGAAGATTAGAATTTTTTAGGTATGGCTTTTGATCCTTCAAACTCGTTTCATCAAGGATCCCAACTCAAAGATTTTTTCTAAAGTTTTCTAAAGTTGAATTGACCGATTTCATGATCTATAATGGGTTATTGCATTAATGTTTTTTAATCATTGTTTAGAGATTGAATTGTGGTTATTAAGGTAATTTTAACTCAATTAACCTATGAACCCATGTAATTGATGAACCCTATTTTATGACTAATTTATGGGTTACTTGATATTGGTCTAATGCTTATGAATTAATGTGTAGTTTCTTATGGGCTTTCTAATGATGTAAGAATTGTATTCAATTGTTATATTATTGATCCTAGATTGATAAATGTATATTGAATTGGCTTATATTTCATTGAGTTTTATGATTTATGTATTGAATTGATGTTCATGGCCATGGGTAAGGGCCTTATGATATTTAATTGGATGATTTGGCATTGGCTTGAAGTGTTGAGGACGAAGTGGTGGTACGCCGCCATATTTTCCTTTATTAAATGTTAATTAGACTTCAATTATGTTGTGATTGGTTTGGTCCACTTATGGTGGCGGTGTTATGTGAATTAATGTGGCCTTGTCGGCCTTATTTTAAGTATATTGATGATCATGGCCTTGTTGGCACTAATTGAAGTAATATGACTATTTGTGTAGTTGATTATGTGATGTGTGATCATATCTACCTGTATGTGAAAGTATGTGTTATTCTATTGATGTTATTTAAGTAATCATGTCTATGTGTTAAGTGTGTAGTCTTAGAGTTGATACATGGTTATTCCTAACGTGGATATATGAGTCTATAATGGTTAGGTTGATGATGTTAAAGTAATGAATAGGTTGACTAAATGATGTTAAGGGTCATTACTAAGTGTTTAAAGAATGTATGTTATATGTGCTAAAGTGAAGTAGGTTGTGTCTTGTTTAGGTAGACTTGTGTCCCTTACTTGATGCATGTATGAATATGAATATGTGATATGTTGACTTAGGAAGCTAAAGTTTCTTAGTCTTGAATGAATGAATGTTAGGTGAAACCTTGAATGATGATAAGAGGGTTCTTTATCTTAAACCTTGAACCTAGTGGTAAGGTTATGAAACTTGAAGTCGAAAGTCGTAATGGTATCTTTCATGTAATGAATGATGCACTTAAGGTTGATTGGATGGAATGACATCATATCAATCCTTAGGAAAGTCATGATGAGATTCTTGTCGCCATAGGGAGGTAGCTGTCACGACCCTCAAGCACCCTCTAGAAGCTAGGGGTAACCCTCGGATTGTGACAGGGCGTACTTGACCCTTTGGGTCTCATACAAGCCCTTTAACTATCTTTCATTACATAAGACATGAAAAGTAGTGCGGAATTTAAAATATTTCACAAATAATTAATAAAAGACAATCTTTCATAAATACATAGAGAATCTCATCGTCACAAGCCAACTTAAGGACAGGACATAATATCTTAGGGACACGGCCCTTTACATTAAAAGAAATACATAATAAGTCTTTAATTTAGAACTAAGAAAAGGACTATACCCTCGAATATATGAGGACATACTTTGTCTTGAGAGGACTTTCCCAAGCTTCACCTTCAAACCTTCAAAAGCTTCCAACCTATACTTATATAGTATAGAAAAGTATGGGGTTTGTACAAAACAATGTACTAAGTATGACATATGCTAAATCATGTAAAAAAGGACATTTTAGTAAAACAACCTTTCATGCCAAATAATTATAACATTCATGAATTTAGAAACAAAACAACATAAGAAATATCATTTAACACTTAAAGAAGGATTTCCATAATTTTAACCAAACAATACACTTGCAGTGAACTTACCCAATTTTACAGTAAACCCATCTCAACATTAAACTGAACTTCTTAAGCATACGGGTTTTACA
Organism: Solanum sitiens; assembly: GCA_016801875.1. NCBI lineage: Eukaryota > Viridiplantae > Streptophyta > Magnoliopsida > Solanales > Solanaceae > Solanum > Solanum sitiens. The sequence continues at coordinate 14,770 of JABWTJ010001390.1, read as the reverse complement.
TAAGTACTCTTCTCCAATGGAACTCTTAGGTCACACTAAGTGCAATGTGATAGTAGCATCCCATACTACCACTCCCACTTAGCGCTCCTAATGGATTCCCAAAGATTTAGCACTTTACAACAATTTAACCACATTACAGTAAACCATATAAAACATTACATTAAGCTTAAAATCATTATACTGAACTAAAAAGACTCCAACAATGTTGAACTTCCAAGGTATTGCCAATGAGGAAATGAACTCATTTCCGTAGGAGTTTCCCTTACCTAAGGATAATCATAAGACTCTCCAAGGTAGGACATGAAGGGAACGTCCTCCTTCAAGGCACACCAAAGTGATCCTCAAGACTACCCTTTTCGGCTTACTCACCTCGGGAGAACAAGTCACCACTCAAATCACAACATATTAGAAGAACACCAAACAAAACACCAAAGTCTTCCCTTTCGAAAATCCTACTTAGTGCAATGAGTAGATAGCATCCCATACCACCACCTACCCTAAGTAGTACACTCTCTTAGAAGGTTTGGCACCAAGTCTTCCTTTTCGGAAGGTCCTACTTAGTGCAATGGATAGATAGCGTCCCATACCACCACCAACCCTAAGTAACATGTTCTTTTAGAAGACTTAGTCCATTCAATTCACATAAGCAACACATGCTTTTAGAAGACCTATTACTTTCATTACTTTTGTGGGGGGTTAGCTTAACCGACAAAGACCATGAGATCTAGACATGGAATACCGATATTAACCCCAACTGGATGAGGGATCCTCACTTGCCTAGAGTAAGGTCATACTTCTTAGCTTTTACATGGCTTTCCCAATAGCTACACCTATGTGGGCAGATTGATAAGGGATAAGGAGATTTTACTAAGTAACTCATTCTCTACTAACGAGGAGTACTCATCTCAAGAGGTACATTGGAATACAACATCTCAACTCACGAAGAGTAATCCACATCTTCTTCATATCCTCTTGGTGCTAGGCGTAACTCCCCACGAATTCTCAATATTTTGAACTATAGGTTAACGATACCTAGTGTATACCACATCTCAACTCACGAAGGGCATTCATCCTCCGTCCTATCTTGGAAAGATCATTAGGAATGGTGAGGTTGCTACTAGACACTTCATATCAACTCACGAAGAGTGTCCACCCCAAGACTCCCCTTTGTACTCAACTTAGCTTCATATATTCATTTAAGTGTGTGTGTGTACATATGAGCAAACCTTGCATATAAGCATCTTTTCATGCACATTACTTCTATACATGCTTTAGTCCTTCATTCATCAATTCACACACCTTACGTGCTTCACATAATCATATACTTCATTTAGACATAATCTAGGTCAAACATACAATTCAAGCTAAACAAACAAAATACAAGACCCATTTCAAATATCTCTTGATTTCACATATTAGACCTTCAAGATAACATCCTCAATACATACTAAACATAACCAATTCATCATGTAAACACCGCCACAAAGAAGGTGGACGCTTTTAAAACGTAGCCTAAGTTTTTAACTTTTAGCAACAATAATATTAGCAACACTTTTAAAGTGTACTCTTTAATGACATACGCTACACTTGTAAATGTTGTTATAATTGGCAACAACTATTTATAAAAATGACCACACTTTTAAAGTGTACTATTTTTATAATTGTAAAAACAACACATTATAAATGTGGCCTTAGTGTTTTCACTAAAATTTCATATTCCCTCCAATATTTTTAACATTAAAACTTGTTCCCTCCCATTTTTATTGGAAAAAGATAAAACAATAAAAATTATTTTCAGCTTAATGAAGAAACCTCACCTAAAGTTTTCATTTCCCTCAAACTTTAGCTAACGTTTCCATTCCTCTGAAACATCAGTGAAGTATGCGATTTTCAGCTTACGATATGAAGAAATTGACTTTCTCTCAAGAAGAACTTAAGAACACGTACGATTTCCCTCAAAATTTTCCATCTAACTTTATCTTAATAACACGATTTTCAGCTGGAGAACTGATGAACAATATGATTTTTCTCACGAAGAACTGAAGAACACGATTTTTCTCTCACACATTCCTTGTTGAAGATTGAAGAGATGAAGAACACGATTTCCTCACAAATTCCTTATTGAAGAGCTATTCCATCAGATTTCTTGTTGAAAATTTAACAAAATGCTTCATAGATGAACTCGCCTCACGTCTCAAATCATTAGGGTTGTTGGAATGGATTTTATAAGGTAAAAAATTCTATTTTTAAAGTGTAAATTCTAGGTTTAGGGTTATGATATTCTTGTGTATCTTTGGAAGTCTAAATTTAAACTTAGGATTTTGATATCTTGTGTTGTTGATATGAATTCTGTTGATTTTTGGGACTCTAGGTCGTAGTTGTATCAAGTATAAATGGCTGATTATCTTTGACAATCTAGTTTTTTATTCTCTTTAATGTTGAATGTTCCAGAAAAAGGTAACTAGCCTTTGTCTGAAGAACTAAGCTGAAGCTAAGTCGTCTTCCCTGAAAACAGAAGAGTTGAAGCTGGTGATAACTACGATTCGCTTCTCCCTAATACCGATTTTGTCAAGCGTAAGTAGCTACTCTACTAATAATGTAGTACTAAAAAGCCTTCTTGGCAATTGATTGAATTTTTGTTTTGTGTTTAGAAGAGGAGAATAAGAAAGAATTGATTACTGTGGGGCTGTTGGAATGGAACAAATCAATAGTTACAGCTGAAATTCCAAAGTACAGGAAGAAAGTGCCAAAAATCGTGAACCTTATGCATATTCAGAAGGCGAGATATAGGGAATTACGACTCGGAAGCATTTGAGTGAGTTAGTTTCCATCATTAATACCTTGTTTTAACTTGTGATATAAACTCCTCTAACCTAACTCCAAAGCACATTGTAGAATTTTAGTATCTACTATGAATTACTTGAACTTCTCTGTTATGTTGTCAATACGTCTCATAATCTTGTTGTACTCATGTTCGAGCTTGTGTGCACTTTTAGATGTTTCAACATAGTCATTTAGTGGAAAGTTGTATGAATGTTTCAACATCCATTACACAAATCCTCAGATCTTTACTTCCTTCTATTACTAAACTCTGCTTATTTTCACACCATTGGCAGAATCACATGTCCAGGCTGTTGTTATGATGGTTGTTTATGATGGTAATATCAAGAGGGCTGCTTCTATGAGGGAAGTTCTTTTGTTTCTATGTCTCCCCCTATATATATCATATAATGACTAAGAATATTTTCCATATAATTCATAATGATTCTCTTAACTTTCATCTATAGTATAATCACTAAAAAGTTTCTTCTACCATTTAATTATTCTTTTAACTTTGAACATAATTTTTACTTATTATAGTGATTTCTAGATAAGTGTGCTCGCAACTTGACTATCTCACTGAAAAGCTTGTTGCAGCCTACCTTACATATGTCCACAAAATAGCTCATCATGGTTGAGTGGATATGCACATATTATGTGTTATAGATGGCCTGAAACCTGAGATTTTTGGTGTTTAATTCTATGTCTCAAATAGTCAACAAGTCCTCTCGTATTTCCTAAATTATATCCAACGACATGAAGTGGTTATGATAGAAAGCATAGCTATGCATATTTATCTTTGACTAGTAGACTGCAAATGAACCACTTAAACCTACCCTAACCTCAGAAGTTGTAGTTGCCAATTGATGATTCTCCTCCTTTGTTATCTTGTATCTTTCAATCACCGACTTAATGCTTCCAAAGACTAAAAGTAAATATATTTAGAATTATCTTTATTATCATCTTACAAGAAAATGATACAAATAGAACAAGGCAGGTAATATATTTTGCAGCCTCTTATAAATCTAATGACTATAATTCTGATATTTGATTTCTTTTTCTGTGTTTGTCAGTTTATTGAACTTGAAAGTAAGATAGCACAAAACCTTTACAAAGTGAATTGATTGGTAACTTCACCCATTAGATAGTATTGTTTTTAATTTATTTCTTTTGATGAGGTTGTTTCATTGATGGAATCAAGAAGATTCAAATAATACGAAAGATAATATGTACAACAGTGGTTTGTTAGTTTCATAACAAGGTGTCCCATACTAAAGATAAAGGAGCTACGAAGTCCAACAGAGTGTCTGGGGAATCTCGAGGGACTAGCCTTATGGGAGTGGCTTGATTTTTGTATTTCATTGAACATCGTTTCTTACGTATTACAGATGTATCAAATTCTGAACTTCTAAATGTGAGAAGGTGCAAGAATGTTGTTGATCCTTATTTTGATACTTATTTAAGATCACATTAGTTCATTTGATTTGAACACATAATAAGTTTGTTTATATGTGTTATATTAAGTAAATGTCACAACCCAAAAGCATACCCTAGAAGATAGGGTACAATCTTGGATTGTAACCGGCGTCGTCGACCTCTCGGAGGTCTAAGACAAGCCTCTCATATCATTCATTGCATTGGCATAGTAAATTTAGCGGAAAATTTAAAACTTTTCATAGCACATCATATGCTAGAAACATCACATCGTATATATATAAAACATAAGTCATAATACATATTTAGACTCTAAGTCCCTTTGCCATCTTAGACTCAATAACTTTAGAATACATTAGGGACACGGCCCATACAACACCTTACATAACTATACAATATTTAAAGACTTCATATTAAAGACATAAGTAGGACATCCTTGAACTTAAGGATTCCTTTCCTTGAGCTTGAGAAAACACCTATCAAGCTTCTCGATCATAGATCTCCTTTAATCATTCCACAACCTACACTTTGTGTAAAAAGTAAAGAAGAATGGGATTAGCACAAGAATGTACTAAGTATGGCAACCATGCGAAAACATGCATTTAAAGGGACATTTCCTTTGAAATCATACTTCATTCCATTTTGAGTAAATCATCATAAACCTTTGTCAATAGCATTTATATCATCCACTTACTTCATAGTAACACAATCAAAGACCAAACATCATAGAAAAGCACATATAGTATATAAGTACACATAGAGGTCACTTTACAGTGAACTCACCTTTCATAGCATTTAACTCTTTCTTTCAATTCATTAACCTCCTAAGTAATCCTTTAGGGATACTTGGTGCAATGCATCACCTTAGGAACATAAGAGAAAACCATACACAGCATCTACACAAGACAACACATGCCATCGTAGAAGTATAGTACAATATAAACATAGTCAAACCAAGACTACAATATCATACATAAAGGACACATACATAATCATATGCATTAGAGAACCTTCCTAAGACTTCCTAAGGAGTCACTTGTGCAATGTCTAGATGGGTTCATTACTTCCATCTATCCTAAGTAACTTACCTTAAGTCCTCCTAGTTAGGATCCTATTCAATTACTTCCATTGTCCATTTTACCTTTAGGGAAACCATAACCTTAACCGACATAGACCATGGGTGCTAATCATGGAATCCGGTGTCATAAAACCTTACACCGATGGAAGGTGGTCTACCGGCCAAAGTAGAACCTAACATGACATAGCTGTTTATGTGGAAATCCACTAGCTAGTATCCTATGGTGGCAACATAGTTTATGGAACTTGGGGAAATCATGGAAATATCAACTCTACACCCTAGATTGGGTCATGAGGCTATCCACCCCGTGAGGACCGTAATGAACCCTGCCTTTCTTAAATAAGAAAGTGTCACCCCTCACATGAGGACCGTAGTGAACCCTGCCTTTCCTATGTTGGAAAGTGTCACTCCCTCATATACAAGTTCGCTCGGTGCTAAGTTAGGTTCCCTTTATTGAAAAGACTTTATTACGTTTATTTATAAAACATAAGCTTTAGAATATCCATCATTCATATGCTTATAGCATATTCAAGCACCTATCTAGAATTTATAACATTCTTGGGCACCCCTATCAAGGCCCCTATAAATTACTAGATCATCCATGTGTGAGTGTATATATATATATGTGAGCAAACCTTTCACATAACACACCAAGTCACACACTTTCATATATCAATGCATAAGTCTATAGGCATAACTATATGAGCAATCCTTTCATATAAACCTACTAAGACACTATACATATTCATACTTCATCATATCATATTCATAACATGTTCATATAATCATCCTTCATATGCATAAGAACCAAACCTAGGAACTATCCTATCAAGATATACATGTGCAATGCATAGACAAGGTCCCATACCCTTGTCCATACTAGTACACCTATCAAGTCATCCTAGTAAGGGAATACAAATCATACATTCATAAGCATCACCTTAATATGCATAGTAGTAAACACTAGTGAATATGAGAACTACCTTTCATTTAGACCCAGTGACTCATACTACTTGAAATATGCATGTAAGTGAGAGTGCGTGTACATTGACCAACATGATCACATAATGGCTATCAATAACTCCTCAAGTCAGCCAACCTATTAGACCACATTACACTTCCAAGCACATGGCACACAACACATTATAGCATAGGAGACAAGACAATATATACCATGAAATCAAGACTCCTAACTTTAGCTATTTACACTTCCATATAAGGGATTCATGAGTAGAGGTTATTAACCACTTTATCACATCAATGGCAGCACCTATACAATACCCTAACATGATTATACTCATGCCCATACAATAGCCACATAACCCAATTCACAACTAGAATAGGAAAGTAGGCATAAGCTTCTCATAGTATCATTTTAAGCACATGTTCATAAGTTCATCAATTTGCCTTCATGGCCATGGTCAACACATATATAATGACAATAAAGTAAACACCGCCACCATAAGTGGACCATACCACACAATGCCATACAAGGCTTCATCAACATTACTCTAAAGAATAGAGAAGTAGAAGAGTAAAGAGAATAAGCAATCTTACCAATTTCTCACCCTTTGATCATCATTGATCAATATACCTTATTCATCAATAAAACACATATATGGAAGTAGCTATATGTACTTTAAACATATAAGAAACCATGTACAAGTCACTACATGATTTTACCATAACATAATACAACATATCAACATACTAGGAAAGTAGAATAACATAGATCATTAATCAATTTCATTCATATGGATTATAGGTCATATTTCATGAATCATATAACCCTAAGGCGTTAGCTAATGAAATCATAATCTAGATGAGACACTACTACAATTTTCCATTAAGGTCGATACAAGCATACTTTATATAGGGAGTTCATGGAAAGTAAGTTTACATAGGTTAATCATATTCAACCTATCATGAATTGACCCATATTGTATTAATTACATATAATTCATCCTCATATTTCATTATAGGCAGCAGCTATAGACATTAACCATAATCAATTCTTATAGCGACTAACCTAACGTTAAGATCACAAGTTACAACTTCATAGACAAGAAGAGCCTAGATTAATTCAAACCAAGCCTTTACTACTTTAGTCATACATGATTTATATCCACGATTCAACCATGGTATTAACCTAAAACAGTAGCTACAAGAACCACAACTTAATCGAAATTCACTTTAGATCACAAGAAAACCAATGTTACAGTGAACTATAGAAAACTAGGCTAAACATGCTCAAATCTTTATACATTAATCCTAATGCATAATTCAACATCAATTCAACATAAATTCATGTAAATAACAGTATATACCATCACCTCAATGTAAGAGAATCATAGTTCAATCGATAACAAGTCAAGATCACAAAGCCCATGTAAGAGCTAAACCAATTTTGGAAGGAACATGGGTTCATCATGCAATTGGAGTGAAATAACATTCAAATCACTGTATTAACTTCAATTATCATGATTTAATCATTAAAAACGTTTTGAGAAAGAACCCATGGCTAGATTGGAGAAGAAGAACTTTGATCATAAACTTTCTTTGAAAAACATTGAGAATGGCTCTCTAGATGAAAAGATAACTAGAGATGAAGATCACCATACCTTTTATTAGTTGAAAACCTCTAAAACTTCATGATTCATCTATGGAAAACCCAGCTTGAATCTGTTCTTGAGCTTCACCAACAATGGTGGTTTTAGAGAGAACATTTTTGGAGAGAAAGGCTTAAAATATGTGAGAGGGTTTTTGGGAATGGGTTAATCACGTTTTGGATGGCTTATATACACCTAAAATCACTTAATTAAACCTATTATAGTCAGGTTAGGACGTGGGTGAATTTACCATTCACCCCTTTAAGAGGCAGCACGCAGGCAGTTAACTAGCAGGCCACCCGCGACGAGGCCCATGACGGGCCGTGGCAGCCTTCCGTCGCAGGACACTTGGCCAATTTCTTGGCTCACAACCTGACCAAGGCAAGTCTCCTTCGACGAGACCTTTTTGACGGTCCGTTGGGGGCCCAACGGTCCGTCATTGGGTCCGTCAAGAGACACTGCCCAGGCAGTGTTTAGGCAGCCTTGAGGTCCTCATTTTGGGGCCTATTGTGGGGCCCATTAGAAGTCGTACCCGGACATTTCCAACGTAATTACAAACCTTAACATGTTATAGACCTACCACATAAGTGTCATCCAAAACAAACACCTACAAGACGTCCAAACAGCCTTGACCCAAACATGACATACGTTGAACGTCTTAGGGGCTATCTTTCGAACGTCTTGGACGTTCTTGGGCGTTTGACCTCCAAACTTCACGAAACTTCATATAGTAACATTAAACATCATTTAAAACCATTTCAAGACTTATTTGACTCATTTCACACAACTTAGGCATGCATACACACATAAGGCACATAAGCGACTATTCGTCGAACGTCTTGGACGTCCCTTGACGTTTGACTTCCAAATCACTTTTAACTTTGCACACTGACTCTATATGACATAATAAGGCATTTTAGGACCTTATAACATTAAGACGAACATGTTAGGCTTTAGACACCTTATATCATTTTTGAGGTCTTACAATATCCCCCACTTGGGAACATTCGTCCTCGAATGACACTTAGGACTCTTTAATCACATCAAGGACTTCAATACACATAAGAGCATTTCATCACATTTAAAATATCATCAAATCATTTTAGCACTCCATGCACACAAGTAAGCAAAACTTCGATTCACTCACCCTTAATGCATTAATCAAAGAGGCTCTTATCATGTTCATAGGAGGAACATACTTCTCTTAATCATAACATGGTCATTGCACCTTAATTCATCAAGATATCATCTTGCAAGGCCACATATAGGCAGATTTCAACAATACTCAAAACAAGTAGGCATTCATACTTCAATGCACATAGACTTGAGTTAATTGCGTTTAACAAAAATCTTCATTAGTTAGACCTAGTACCATGAAGGTCATACTCAACCATGCCATGCTTAGTGGTGTCCATGGAGGAATGTCTTGCTCCTCAACACATTACATGTATCATGAGTTCACACCTTAGCAAAGTACAAGGTCAATTTCCTTAAAAATGAGAAATTTCAACTTTCAAGCAAAGTCATGCATATATTTTTCTTCCTAGTGAAGTCTAAATGGCAAGTCACACCAAGTGCATCACAACAAAATAGGAAGTCATTCCACAAATCTCTTTTCTTAACATATTACTCACCCTTAAAGTAAGCCTCATTTTGGAAAAATAGCACAAACCATAGGTACACACGTATACACTTAGCAAAACATGCTTTCACCTTTCAAGAATGAGCCTACAATTTTATATTACAAATCATCAAGTCACTAAATTTTCAAGAGAGTCAACATATTTCATGGTAAAAGAGACTCAACTTCTATTGCAAGGCTAAACAATTAACCCTACAAGTGACTATTTCCAAGTTCCTTGTCTTACCTCATGAAGTCAACTTCACAATTAGCACATTAAAATGCAAGTCAACAAGAGAAAACATGGATTTTTATCAAAAATTTCTTTTCATGCCCTTTGGAAAATTTACCATGTCTCTAAGATGATGTCAATTACTTCATACCAATCATATAAAGATCATGCAATTCACACTTTATGCAAGACTATTTTCATGAACAAGCATACTAAGAATTCATATTTTCAAATTCGTGTAAGAATAGAAGGACAATGTAGACCATTTCTACCATCTCATTACTTAAACACCATCCCCCACTTAGGGTAAACCCAAATAAGAGCAAATTAATAAGTGCTCCAAACATGATACAATAAGTTGCCTAGTCTCTATAACGAGCATGCTTCCAAATACCCAAAAGTGTAACATTTAGACATTTGATGGAACAAGTATGGAATTATAAAAAAATAAAGCTTTACCAACTCATTCTTCATAAGCATGCATACTATATTTACAATTCAAGTCTCCGTAAAAGACTCCAATTTATGCTAGAAACTCATCAAGTATCATTTATATGCAAAGGAAAACAATGCACATTTCTAATCGCATACACTCATAGGATAGCATACCTCCATAGGTAGTCATTAAACAATCCAAGTTCAAATCCAAATATTTGGATACTATCATACAAAATCATATAGGAATACACGATTTAAGAGAATTCACTTTAACCACTATAACTTCTAGCATGGTTCAACTATATCATGACATACATCATCGACATAACATGCTATTTCACATAGATTTCATATATTTCCATAATTGGCATCACATCATCCAATAAGAGACATTTCATATAAAGCAAGGTAAGATGACCAATCATAATCCTCATAGAGTTAACATGTGCAATGATCAAGTAAAGCTCCATAACTTCACTAAACCAAGTAACCCAACAAGAACTACAATTAGCATCATACTCCACTCATCTATAACCTTCATGCATGGATAATTCCATATCTTTAGCACATTAGGCTATTTACATGTTTATAAGCATAGAGATCATCTCATAAGGACATTCATATCTATCATCATACACATACATAATATTAACCTCCTAAGATCTCCATCAAGGAAAAACTAGTGCAAGACATAGGTAGAGTCCCATACCCCTACCTAAGTCTAGTTAACCCTTCAAGTCGCCTTAGTTAGTATATACATCAACAAATTAGGACAAATGTCACCTTCACACATACTCATTCAAACCATAAAACAAGGATAAGCATTTTAAACTCACCTTTTCTCCCTCAAGCATAGAGAACTCTCATCCAAGCAATCATATCTAAAGACCACCGGACAAGAAAACATAAGAGAGAGATCTTATAGCATTAAGTTCTATGGCACGATATGAGATTAATGAAGAAGGGAAACTCTATCGTCCTATAGCCTCTCGTACCATTTGATGTGTCGCAACTCACCACCAATGATACAAGACTCTACTAGACGTGGCAATATGAGACTTCTTAGAACCTAAAACCGCTATATAAACCTCATGCTCTGATACCAAGTTTGTCACAACCCAAAAGCATACCCTAGAACATAGGGTACAATCTTGGATTGTAACCGGCATCGTCGACCTCTCGGAGGTCTAAGACAAGCCTCTCATATCATTCATTGCATTGCATAGTAAATTTAGCGGAAAATTTAAAACTTTTCATAGCACATCATATGCTAGAAACATCACATCGTATATATATAAAACATAAGTCATAATACATATTTAGACTCTAAGTCCCTTTGCCATCTTAGACTCAATAACTTTAGAATACATTTGGGACACGGCCCATACAACACCTTACATAACTATACAATATTTAAAGACTTCATATTAAAGACATAAGTAGGACATCCTTGAACTTAAGGATTCCTTTCCTTGAGCTTGAGAAAACACCTATCAAGCTTCTCGATCATAGATCTCCTTTAAGCGTTCCACAACCTACACTTTGTGTAAAAAGTAAAGAAGAATGGGATTAGCACAAGAATGTACTAAGTATGGCAACCATGCGAAAACATGCATTTAAAGGGACATTTCCTTTGAAATCATACTTCATGCCATTTTGAGTAAATCATCATAAACCTTTGTCAATAGCATTTATATCATCCACTTACTTCATAGTAACACAATCAAAGACCAAACATCATAGAAAAGCACATATAGAATATAAGTACACATAGAGGTCTCTTTACATTGAACTCACCTTTCTTAGCATTTAACTCTTTCTTTCAATTCATTAACCTCTTAAGTAATCCTTTAGGGATACTTGGTGCAATGCATCACCTTAGGAACATAAGAGAAAACCATACACAGCATCTACACAAGACAACACATGCCATCGTAGAAGTATAGTACAATATAAACATAGTCAAACCAAGACTACAATATCATACATAAAGGACACATACATAATCATATGCATTAGAGAACCTTCCTAAGACTTTCTAAGGAGTCACTTGTGCAATGTCTAGATGGGTTCATTACTTCCATCTATCCTAAGTAACTTACCTTAAGTCCTCCTAGTTAGGATCCTATTCAATTACTTCCATTGTCCATTTTACCTTTAGGGAAACCATAACCTTAACCGACATAGACCATGGGTGCTAATCATGGAATCCGATGTCATAAAACCTTACACCTATGGAAGGTGGTCTACCGGCCAAAGTAGAACCTAACATGACATAGTTGTTTATGTGGAAATCCACTAGCTAGTATCCTATGGTGGCAACATAGTTTATGGAACTTGGGGAAATCATGGAAATATCAATTCTACACCCTAGATTGGGTCATGAGGCTATCCACCCCGTGAGGACCGTAATGAACCCTGCCTTTCTTAAATAAGAAAGTGTCACCCCTCACATTAGGACCGTAGTGAACCCTGCCTTTCCTATGTTGGAAAGTGTCACTCCCTCATATACAAGTTCGCTCGGTGCTAAGTTAGGTTCCCTTTATTGAAAAGCCTTTATTACGTTTATTTATAAAACATAAGCTTTAGAATATCCATCATTCATATGCTTATAGCATATTCAAGCACCTATCTAGAATTTATAACATTCTTGGGCACCCCTATCAAGGCCCCTATAAATTACTAGATCATCCATGTGTGAGTGTATATATATATATGTGAGCAAACCTTTCACATAACACACCAAGTCACACACTTTCATATATCAATGCATAAGTCTATAGGCATAACTATATGAGCAATCCTTTCATATAAACCTACTAAGACACTATACATATTCATACTTCATCATATCATATTCATAACATGTTCATATAATCATCCTTCATATGCATAAGAACCAAACCTAGGAACTATCCTATCAAGATATACATGTGCAATGCATAGACAAGGTCCCATACCCTTGTCCATACTAGTACACCTATCAAGTCATCCTAGTAAGGGAATACAAATCATACATTCATAAGCATCACCTTAATATGCATAGTAGTAAACACTAGTGAATATGAGAACTACCTTTCATTTAGACCCAGTGACTCATACTACTTGAAATATGCATGTAAGTGAGAGTGCGTGTACATTGACCAACATGATCACATAATGGCTATCAATAACTCCTCAAGTCAGCCAACCTATTAGACCACATTACACTTCCAAGCACATGGCACACAACACATTATAGCATAGGAGACAAGACAATATATACCATGAAATCAAGACTCCTAACTTTAGCTATTTACACTTCCATATAAGGGATTCATGAGCAGAGGTTATTAACCACTTTATCACATCAATGGAAGCACCTATACAATACCCTAACATGATTATACTCATGCCCATACAATAGCCACATAACCTAATTCACAACTAGAATAGGAAAGTAGGCATAAGCTTCTCATAGTATCATTTTAAGCACATGTTCATAAGTTCATCAATTTGCCTTCATGGCCATGGTCAACACATATATAATGACAATAAAGTAAACACCGCCACCATAAGTGGACCATACCACACAATGCCATACAAGGCTTCATCAATATTACTCTAAAGAATAGAGAAGTAGAAGAGTAAAGAGAATAAGCAATCTTACCAATTTCTCACCCTTTGATCATCATTGATCAATATACCTTATTCATCAATAAAACACATATATGGAAGTAGCTATATGTACTTTAAACATATAAGAAACCATGTACAAGTCACTACATGATTTTACCATAGCATAATACAACATATCAACATACTAGGAAAGTAGAATAACATAGATCATTAATCAATTTCATTCATATGGATTATAGGTCATATATCATGAATCATATCACCCTAAGGCAGTAGCTAATGAAATCATGTAACGACCTGCTTAGTCGTTTTGAGCAGCAGATTTTATTTCTGGAAAAACTGTCAAAGACGACGTATCCAACGACGGACTGTCATGGGCACGACGGACCGTCGAGGGTGTCTCGTTCCAAACACTTGGAATTCTTATATTTGAGTGCTGAAATCGACTCTCTGAACTCTGTGACGGACCTGCAGGACGGACCGTCACAGACATGACGGACCGTTGTGAGTTTCCGTTTCAAAACACTTCAACTCTTGAGAATTGGGTACTGAGAGCAATTCTCTGAAGTCTGTGACGGACATGCAGGACGGACCGTCACAGACATGACGGACCGTTGTGAGGTTCCGTTTCAAAACACTTCAACTCTTGAGAATTGGGTACTGAGAGCAATTCTCTGTCCGTCGTGACGGAAGTGCAGGATGGACCGTCGTAGGCACGACGGACCGTCACAGGTTGCGTAATCCCAGTTAGGGTCAAATTTCTGGGTAAGTTTTAAAGGGGAGTTTTGGACTATTCTTGCTATAATTATAAATTTTAGTGGGTCAATGTTAAAAACTCAATTTCTTGGGGGTGTGAAGGAGATAACCTTGAGTTACTTATTGGGTTATTTCCTCATCTTTTATACCTAATTATATGCTAA
>JABWTJ010001389.1:54041-66732 GCA_016801875.1 Solanum sitiens | reverse complement strand
AAAAACTTTTGGCACTTTTGACGTCGGGATCCGGATCACCCAAAAATGGTGTGCTATACCACACGAAAAATCGTCGAAATGGGGGTATCCGCGCTTCGGGGCTATTTTGACCTTGAAAATGGGTCGGAATGGCCGTGAGTGCTAAGCGGATGCATAGCCAAGGTCTTGAAGGACGTCCACAAAAACGTTTGACACTTTTGACATCGGGATCCGGATCACCCAAAAAATGGTGTGCTATAGCACACGAAAGATCGTCGAAATGGTGGGGTATGCGCGCTTCGGGGCTATTTTGATATTGAAAATCGGTCGGAATGGCCTTGAGAGCCAACCGGATGCATAGCCAAGTTCTTGACGGAATTCCACAAAATTGTTTGGCACTTTTGACGTCGGGATCCAGATCACCCAAAAATGGTGTGCTATAGCACACGAAAAATCGTCGAAATGGGGGTATGCGCGCTTCGGGGCTATTTTGATCTTGAAAATGGGTCGAAATGGCCGTGAGTGTAAAGCGGATGCATATCCAATATCTTGACGGACGTCCACAAAATTTTTTGGCACTTTTGACGTCGGGATCCGGATCACCCAAGAAATGGTGTGCTATAGCACACGAAAAATTGTCGAAATGGGGGTATGCCCGCTTCGGGGCTATTTTGACCTTGAAAATGGGTCGGAATGGCCGTGAGTGCCAACCGGATGCATATCCAAGGTCTTGACGGACGTTCACAAAAAATTTTGGCACTTTTGACGTCGGGATCCGGATCACCCAAAAAATGGTGTGCTATAGCACACGAAAAATTGTCCAAATGGGGGTATGCGCGCTTCGGGGCTATTTTGACCTTGAAAATGGGTCGGAATGGCCGTGAGGGACAACCGGATGCATAGCCAAGGTCTTGACGGACGTCCACAAAAATTTATGGCACTTTTGATGTCGGGATCCGGATCAACCAAAAAATAGTGTGCTATAGCACACGAAAAATTGTCGAAATGAGGGTATGCGCGCTTCGGGGCTATTTTGACCTTGAAAATGGGTCGGATTGGCCGTGAGTTCCAACCGGATGCATAGCCAAGGTCTTGACGGACGTCCACAAAAATTTTTGGCACTTTTGACGTCGGGATCCAGATCACCCAAAAATGGTGTGCTATAGCACACGAAAAATCGTCGAAATGGGTGTACTGGTATGCGGCGCTTCGGGGCTATTTGACCTTGAAAATGGGTCGGAATGGGCCGTGCGTGCCAAGCGGATGGCATTGCCTAATGTCTTGACGGACGTCCACAAAAACATTTGGCACTTTTGACGTCGGAATCCGGATCACCCAAAAAATGGTGTGCTATAGCACACGAAAAATCGTCGAAATGGTGGGGTATGCGCGTTTCGGGGCTATTTTGATCTTGAAAATATGTCGAAATGGCCTTGAGAGCCAAACGGATGCATAGCCAAGTTCTTGACGGACGTCCACAAAATTGTTTGGCACTTTTGACATCAGGATCCGGATCACCCAAAAATGGTGTGCTATAGCGCACGAAAGATCATCGAAATAGGGGTATGCGCGCTTCGGGGCTATTTTGATCATGAAAATGGGTCAAAATGGCCGTGAGTGCAAAGCGGATGCATATCCAAGATCTTGACGGACGTCCACAAAAATTTTTGGCACTTTTGACGTCGGGATCCGGATCACCCAAAAATGGTGTGCTTATAACACACGAACAATCGTCGAAATGGGGGTATACGCACTTCGGGGCTATTTTGACCTTGAAAATAAGTCGGATTGGCCGTGAGTGCCAACCGGATGCATAGCCAAGGTCTTGACGGACGTTCACCAAAATTTTGGCACTTTTGACGTCGGGATCCGGATCACCCAAAAAATGGTGTGATCATAGCACACAAAAAATCGTCCAAAATGGGGGGGTCTGCGCGGCTTCGGGTCTATTTGACTTGACAAATGGGTCGGAATGGCCGTCGTGAGTGCCAAGCGATTGCATTGCCGAGGTTTGCCGGACGTCCACAAAACTTCTGGCACTTTTGACATCGGAATCCGGATCACCCAAAAAATGGGTGCTATCGCACCCGCAACATCGTCGAAATGGTAGGGTATGCGCGCTTGGGGCTATTTTGATCTTGAAAATATGTCAGAATGGCCTTGAGAGCCAAACGGATGCATAGCCAAGTTCTTGACGGACGTCCACAAAATTGTTTGGCACTTTTGACATCAGGATCCGGATCACCCAAAAATGGTGTGCTATAGCACACGAAAGATCATCGAAATAGGGGTATGCGCGCTTCGGGGCTATTTTGATCATGAAAATGGGTTGAAATGGCCGTGAGTGCAAAGCGGATGCATATCTAAGATCTTGACGGACGTCCACAAAAATTTTTGGCACTTTTGACGTCGGGATCCGGATCACCCAAGAAATGGTGTGCTATGGCACACGAAAAATTGTCGAAATGGGGGTATGCGCTTCGGGGCTATTTTCACCTTGAAAATGGGTCAGAATTGCCGTGAGTGCCAACCGGATGCATATCCAAGGTCTTGACGGACGTTCACAAAAAATATTGGCACTTTTGACGTCGGGATCCGGATCACCCAAAAAATGGTGTGCTATAGCACACAAAAAATCGTTCAAATGGGGGTATGCGGCTTTGGGGCTATTTTGACCTTGAAAATGGGTCGGATTGGCCGTGAGTTCCAACCAGATGCATAGCCAAGGTCTTGACGGACGTCCACAAATTTTTTTGGCACTTTTGACGTCGGGATCCGGATCACCCAAAAATGGTGTGCTATAGCACACGAACAATCGTCGAAATGGGGGTATCCGCGCTTCGGGGCTATTTTGACCTTGAAAATGGGTCGGAATGGCCGTGAGTGCTAAGCGGATGCATAGCCAAGGTCTTGAAGGACGTCCACAAAAACTTTTGACACTTTTGACGTTGGGATCCGGATCACCCAAAAAATGATGTGCTATAGCACACGAAAAATCGTCGAAATGGTGGGGTATGCGCGCTTCGGGGCTATTTTGATCTTGAAAATCGGTCAGAATGGCCTTGAGAGCCAACCGGATGCATAGCCACGTTCTTGACGGACGTCCACAAAATTGTTTGGCACTTTTGACATTGGGATCCGGATCACCCAAAAATGGTGTGCTATAGCACACGAAAAATCATCGAAATAGGGGTATGTGCACTTCGGGGCTATTTTGATCTTGAAAATGGGTTCGAAATGGCCGTGAGTGCAAAGCGGATGCATATCCAATATCTTGACGGACGTCCACAAAAATATTTGGCACTTTTGACGTCGGGATCCGGATCACCCAAGAAATGGTGTGCCATAGCACACGAAAAATTGTCGAAATGGGGGTATGCCCGCTTCGGGGCTATTTTGACCTTGAAAATGGGTCGGAATGGCCGTGAGTGCCAACCGGATGCATATCCAAGGTCTTGACGGACGTTCACAAAAAAGTTTGGCACTTTTGACGTCGGGATCCGGATCACCCAAAAAATGGTGTGCTATAGCACACGAAAAATCGTCCAAATGGGGGTATGCGCGCTTCGGGGCTATTTTGACCTTGAAAATGGGTCGGAAGGGCCGTGAGGGACAACCGGATGCATAGCAAGGTCTTGACGGACGTCCACAAAAATTTATGGCACTTTTGATGTCGGGATCCGGATCACCCAAAAAATAGTGTGCTATAGCACACGAAAAATCGTCGAAATGAGGGTATACGCGCTTCGGGGCTATTTTGACCTTGAAAATGGGTTGGATTGGCTGTGAGTTCCAACCGGATGCATAGCCAAGGTCTTGACGGACGTCCACAAAAATTTTTGGCACTATTGACGTCGGGATCCGGATCACCCAAAAATGGTGTGCTTATAACACACGAACAATCGTCGAAATGGGGGTATACGCACTTCAGGGCTATTTTGACCTTGAAAATAGGTCGGATTGGCCGTGAGTACCAACCGGATGCATAGCCAAGGTCTTGATGGATGTTCACAAAAAATTTTGGCACTTTTGACGTCGGGATCCAGATCACCCAAAAATGGTGTGCTATAGCACACGAAAAATCGTCGAAATGGGGGTATGCGCGCTTCGGGGCTATTTTGACCTTGAAAATGGGTCGGAATGGCCGTGAGTGCCAAGCAGATACATAGCCAAGGTCTTGACGGACGTCCACAAAAACTTTTGGCACTTTTGACGTCGGGATCCGGATCACCCAAAAAATGGTGTGCTATAGCACACGAAAAATCATCGAAATGGTGGGGTATGCGTGCTTCGGGGCTATTTTGATCTTGAAAATATGTCGGAATGGCCTTGAGAGCCAAACGGATGCATACCCAAGTTCTTGACGGACGTCCACAAAATTGTTTGGCACTTTTGACATCAGGATCCGGATCACCCAAAAATGGTGTGCTATAGCACACGAAAGATCATCGAAATAGGGGTATGCGCGCTTCGGGGCTATTTTGATCATGATGGGTCGAAATGGCCATGAGTGCAAAGCGGATGCATATCCAAGATCTTGACGGACGTCCACAAAAATTTTTGGCACTTTTGACGTCGGGATCCGGATCACCCAAGAAATGGTGTGCTATGGCACACGAAAAATTGTCGAAATGGGGGTATGCGCTTCGGGGCTATTTTGACCTTGAAAATGGGTCGGAATGGCCGTGAGTGCCAACCGGATGCATATCCAAGGTCTTGACGTACGTTCACAAAAAATATTGGCACTTTTGACGTCGGGATCCGGATCACCCAAAAAATGTTGTTCTATAGCACACGAAAAATCGTCCAAATGGGGGTATGCGCACTTCGGGGCTATTTTGACCTTGAAAATGGGTCGGATTGGCCGTGAGTTCCAACCGGATGCATAGCCAAGGTCTTGATGGACGTCCACAAAAAAATTTGGCACTTTTAACATCGGGGCTATTTTGATCTTGAAAATGGGTCGGAATGGCCGTGAGTGCCAAGCGGATGCATAGCCAAGGTCTTGACGGACGTCCACGAAAATTTTTGGCACTTTTGACGTCGGGATCCGGATCACCCAAAAAATGGTGTGCTATAGCACACGAAAAATCGTCGAAATGGGGGTATGCGCGCTTCGGGGCTATTTTGACCTTGAAAATGGGTCGGATTGGCCGTGAGTGCCAACCGGATGCATAGCCAAGTTCTTGACGGACATCCACAAAAAAATTTGGCACTTTTAACATCGGGATCCGGATCACCCAAAAATGGTGTGCTATACCACATGAAAAATCGTCGAAATGGGGGTATCCGCACTTCGGGGCTATTTTGACCTTGAAAATGGGTCGGAATGGCCGTGAGTGCTAAGCGGATGCATAGCCAAGGTCTTGAAGGACGTCCACAAAAACGTTTGACACTTTTGACATCGGGATCCGGATCACCCAAAAAATAGTGTGCTATAGCACACGAAAGATCGTCGAAATGGTGGGGTATGCGCGCTTCGGGGCTATTTTGATCTTGAAAATCGGTCGGAATGGCCTTGAGAGCCAACCGGATGCATAGCCAAGTTCTTGACGGACGTCCGCAAAATTGTTTGGCACTTTTGACGTCGGGATCCAGATCACCCAAAAATGGTGTGCTATAGCACACGAAAAATCGTCGAAATGGGGGTATGCGCGCTTCGGGGCTATTTTGATCTTGAAAATGGGTCGAAATAGCCGTGAGTGTAAAGCGGATGCATATCCAATATCTTGACGGACGTCCACAAAATTTTTTGGCACTTTTGACGTCGGGATCCGGATCACCCAAGAAATGGTGTGCTATAGCACACGAAAAATCGTCCAAATGGGGGTATGCGCGCTTCGGGGCTATTTTGACCTTGAAAATAGGTCGGAATGGCCGTGAGGGACAACCGGATGCATAGCCAAGGTCTTGACGGACGTCCACAAAAATATATGGCACTTTTGATGTTGGGATCCGGATCAACCAAAAAATAGTGTGCTATAGCACACGAAAAATCGTCGAAATGGGGGTATGCGCGCTTCGGGGCTATTTTGATCTTGAAAATGGGTCGGAATGGCCGTGAGTGCCAACCGGATGCATATCCAAGGTCTTGATGGACGTTCACAAAAAATTTTGGCACTTTTGACGTCGGGATCCGGATCACCCAAAAAATGGTGTGCTATAGCACACGAAAAATCGTCCAAATGGGGGTATGCGCGCTTCGGGGCTATTTTGACCTTGAAAATGGGTCGGAATGGCCGTGAGGGACAACCGGATGCATAGCCAAGGTCTTGACGGACGTCCACAAAAATTTATGGCACTTTTGATGTCGGGATCCGGATCACCAAAAAATAGTGTGCTATAGCACACGAAAAATCATCGAAATGAGGGTATGCGCGCTTCGGGGCTATTTTGACCTTGAAAATGGGTCGGATTGGCCGTGAGTTCCAACCGGATGCATAGCCAAGGTCTTGACGGACGTCCACAAAAATTTTTGGCACTTTTGACGTCGGGATCCGGATCACCCAAAAATGGTGTGCTATAGCACACGAAAAATCGTCGAAATGGGGGTATGCGCACTTCGGGGCTATTTTGACCTTGAAAATGGGTCGGATTGGCCGTGAGTGCCAACCGGATGCATAGCCAAGGTCTTGACGGACGTTCACAAAAAATTTTGGCACTTTTGACGTCGGGATCCGGATCACCCAAAAATGGTGTGCTATAGCACACGAAAAATCGTCGAAATGGGGGTATGCGCGCTTCGGGGCTATTTTGACCTTGAAAATGGGTCGGAATGGCCGTGAGTGCCAAGCGGATGCATTGCCAAGGTCTTGACGGACGTCCACAAAAACTTTTGGCACTTTTGACGTCGGAATCCGGATCACCCAAAAAATGGTGTGCTATAGCACACGAAAAATCGTCGAAATGGTGGGGTATGTGCGCTTCGGGGCTATTTTGATCTTGAAAATATGTCGGAATGGCCTTGAGAGCCAAACGGATGCATAGCCAAGTTCTTGATGGACGTCCACAAAATTGTTTGGCACTTTTGACATCAGGATCCGGATCACCCAAAAATGGTGTGCTATAGCACACGAAAGATCATCGAAATAGGGGTATGCGCGCTTCGGGGCTATTTTGATCATGAAAATGGGTCGAAATGGCCGTGAGTGCAAAGCGGATGCATATCCAAGATCTTGACGGACGTTCACAAAAATATTTGGCACTTTTGACGTCGGGATCCGGATCACCCAAAAATGGTGTGCTTATAACACACGAACAATCGTCGAAATGGGGGTATACGCACTTCGGGGCTATTTTGACCTTGAAAATAAGTCGGATTGGCCGTGAGTGCCAACCGGATGCATAGCCAAGGTCTTGACGGACGTTCACCAAAATTTTTGGCACTTTTGACGTCGGTATCCGGATCACGCAAAAATGGTGTGCTATAGCACACGAAAAATCGTCGAAATGGGGGTATGCGCGCTTTGGGGCTATTTTGACCTTGAAAATGGGTCGGAATGGCCGTGAGTGCCAAGCGGATGCATTGCCAAGGTCTTGACGGACGTCCACAAAAACTTTTGGCACTTTTGACGTCGGAATCCGGATCACCCAAAAAATGGTGTGCTATAGCACACGAAAAATCGTCGAAATAGTGGGGTATGCGCGCTTCGTGGCTATTTTGATCTTGAAAATATGTCGGAATGGCCTTGAGAGCCAAACGGATGCATAGCCAAGTTCTTGACGGACGTCCACAAAATTGTTTGGCACTTTTGACATCAGGATCCGGATCACCCAAAAATGGTGTGCTATAGCACACGAAAGATCATCGAAATAGGGGTATGCGCGCTTCGGGGCTATTTTGATCATGAAAATGGGTCGAAATGGCCGTGAGTGCAAAGCGGATGCATATCTAAGATCTTGATGGACGTCCACAAAAATATTTGGCACTTTTGACGTCGGGATCCGGATCACCCAAGAAATGGTGTGCTATGGCACACGAAAAATTGTCGAAATGGGGGTATGCGCTTCGGGGCTATTTTGACCTTGAAAATGGGTCAGAATTGCCGTGAGTGCCAACCGGATGCATATCCAAGGTCTTGACGGACGTTCACAAAAAATATTGGCACTTTTGACGTCGGGATCCGGATCACCCAAAAAATGGTGTGCTATAGCACACGAAAAATTGTCGAAATGGGGGTATGCCCGCTTCGGGGCTATTTTGACCTTGAAAATGGGTCGGAATGGCCGTGAGTGCCAACCGGATGCATATCCAAGGTCTTGACGGACGTTCACAAAAAAGTTTGGCACTTTTGACGTCAGAATCCGGATCACCCATAAAATAGTGTGCTATAGCACACGAAAAATCATCGAAATGGTGGGGTATGCGCGCTTCGGGGCTATTTTGATATTGAAAATATGTCGGAATGGCCTTGAGAGCCAAACGGATGCATAGCCAAGTTCTTGACGGACGTCCACAAAATTGTTTGGCACTTTTGTTATCAGGATCCGGATCACCCAAAAATGGTGTGCTATAGCACACGAAAGATCATCGAAATAGGGGTATGCGCGCTTCGGGGCTATTTTGATCATGAAAATGGGTCGAAATGGCCGTGAGTGCAAAGCGGATGCATATCTAAGATCTTGACGGACGTCCACAAAAATTTTTGGCACTTTTGACGTCGGGATCCGGATCACCCAAGAAATGGTGTGCTATGGCACACGAAAAATTATCGAAATAGGGGTATGCGCTTCGGGGCTATTTTGACCTTGAAAATGGGTCGGAATGGCCGTGAGTGCCAACCGGATGCATATCCAAGGTCTTGACAAACGTTCACAAAAAATATTGGCACTTTTGACGTCGGGATCCGGATCACCCAAAAAATGGTGTGCTATAGCACACGAAAAATCGTCCAAATGGGGGTATGCGCGCTTCGGGGCTATTTTGACCTTGAAAATGGGTCGGAATGGCCGTGAGTGCCAACCGGATGCATATCCAAGGTCTTGACGGCCGTTCACGAAAAAAGTTTGGGCACCTTTGACGTGGGGAAATCCGGATCACACCAAAAAATGGTGTGCTAATACACACCGAAAAATCGTCCAAATGGGGGTATGCGCACTTCGGGGCTATTTTGACCTTGAAAATGGGTCGGAAGGGCCGTGAGGGACAACCGGATGCATAGAAAGGTCTTGACGGACGTCCACAAAAATTTATGGCACTTTTGATGTCGGGATCCGGATCACCCAAAAAATAGTGTGCTATAGCACACGAAAAATCGTCGAAATGAGGGTATACGCGTTTCGGGGCTATTTTGACCTTTAAAATGGGTCGGATTGGCCGTGAGTTCCAACCGGATGCATAGCCAAGGTCTTGACGGACGTCCACAAAAATTTTTGGCACTTTTGACGTCGGGATCCGGATCACCCAAAAATGGTGTGCTTATAACACACGAACAATCGTCGAAATGGGGGTTTACGCACTTCAGGGCTATTTTGACCTTGAAAATAGGTCGGATTGGCCGTGAGTGCCAATCGGATGCATAGCCAAGGTCTTGACGGATGTTCACAAAAAATTTTGGCACTTTTGACGTCGGGATCCAGATCACCCAAAAATGGTGTGCTATAGCACACGAAAAATCGTCGAAATGGGGGTATGCGCGCTTCGGGGCTATTTTGACCTTGAAAATGGGTCGGAATGGCCGTGAGTGCCAAGCGGATACATAGCCAAGGTCTTGACGGACGTCCACAAAAACTTTTGGCACTTTTGACGTCGGGATCCGGATCACCCAAAAAATGGTGTGCTATAGCACACGAAAAATCGTCGAAATGGTGGGGTATGCGCGCTTCGGGGCTATTTTGATCTTGAAAATAGGTCGGATTGGCCGTGAGTGCCAACCGGATGCATATCCAAGATCTTGACGGACGTCCACAAAAATGTTTGGCACTTTTGACGTCGGGATCCGGATCACCCAAGAAATGGTGTGCTATGGCACACGAAAAATTGTCGAAATGGGGGTATGCGCTTCGGGGCTATTTTGACCTTGAAAATGGGTCGGAATGGCCGTGAGTGCCAACCGGATGCATATCCAAGGTCTTGACGGACGTTCACAAAAAATATTGGCACTTTTGACGTCGGGATCCGGATCACCCAAAAAATGGTGTTCTATAGCACACGAAAAATCGTCCAAATGGGGGTATGCGCACTTCGGGGCTATTTTGACCTTGAAAATGGGTCGGATTGGCCGTGAGTTCCAACCGGATGCATAGCCAAGGTCTTGACGGACGTCCACAAAATTTTGTGGCACTTTTGACGTCGGGATCCGGATCACCCAAAAATGGTGTGCTATAGCACACGAACAATCGTCGAAATGGGGGTATACGCGCTTCGGGGCTATTTTGACCTTGAAAATGGGTCGGATTGTCCGTGAGTGCCAACCGGATGCATATCCAAGGTCTTGACGGACGTTCACAAAAACTTTTGGCACTTTTGACGTCGGGATCCGGATCACCCAAAAATGGTGTGCTATACCACACGAAAAATCGTCGAAATGGGGGTATCCGCGCTTCGGGGCTATTTTGACCTTGAAAATGGGTCGGAATGGCCGTGAGTGCTAAGCGGATGCATAGCCAAGGTCTTGAAGGACGTCCACAAAAACGTTTGACACTTTTGACATCGGGATCCGGATCACCCAAAAAATGGTGTGCTATAGCACACGAAATATCGTCGAAATGGTGGGGTATGCGCGCTTCGGGGCTATTTTGATCTTGAAAATCGGTCGGAATGGCCTTGAGAGCCAACCGGATGCATAGCCAAGTTCTTGACGGACGTCCACAAAATTGTTTGGCACTTTTGATATTGGGATCCGGATCACCCAAAAATGGTGTGCTATAGCACACGAAAAATCGTCGAAATAGGGGTATGCGCACTTCGGGGCTATTTTGATCTTGAAAATGGGTCGAAATGGCCGTGAGTGCAAAGCGGATGCATATCCAATATCTTGACGGACGTCCACAAAATTTTTTGGCACTTTTGACGTCGGGATCCGGATCACCCAAGAAATGGTGTGCTATAGCACACGAAAAATTGTCGAAATGGGGGTATGCCCGCTTCGGGGCTATTTTGACCTTGAAAATGGGTCGGAATGGCCGTGAGTGCCAACCGGATGCATATCCAAGGTCTTGACGGATGTTCACAAAAAATATTGGCACTTTTGACGTCGGGATCCGGATCACCCAAAAAATGGTGTGCTATAGCACACGAAAAATCGTCCAAATGGGGGTATGCGCGCTTCGGGGCTATTTTGACCTTGAAAATGGGTCGGAATGGCTGTGAGGGACAACCGGATGCATAGCCAAGGTCTTGACGGACGTCCACAAAAATTTATGGTACTTTTGATGTCGGGATCCGGATCAACCAAAAAATAGTGTGCTATAGCACACGAAAAATCGTCGAAATGAGGGTATGCGCGCTTCGGGGCTATTTTAACCTTGAAAATGGGTCGGATTGGCCGTGAGTTCCAACCGGATGCATAGCCAAGGTCTTGACGGACGTCCACAAAAATTTTTGGCACTTTTGACGTCGGGATCCGGATCACCCAAAAATGGTGTGCTATAGCACACGAAAAATCGTCGAAAATGGGGGTAATGCCGCGCTTCGGCGGCTATTTTGACCTTGAAAATGGGTCGGAATGGCCGTGAGTGCCAAGCGGATGCATTGCCAAGGTCTTGACGGACGTCCACAAAAACATTTGGCACTTTTGACGTCGGAATCCGGATCACCCAAAAAATGGTGTGCTATAGCACACGAAAAATCGTCGAAATGGTGGGGTATGCGCGTTTCGGGGCTATTTTGATCTTGAAAATATGTCGAAATGGCCTTGAGAGCCAAACGGATGCATAGCCAAGTTCTTGACGGACGTCCACAAAATTGTTTGGCACTTTTGACATCAGGATCCGGATCACCCAAAAATGGTGTGCTATAGCGCACGAAAGATCATCGAAATAGGGGTATGCGCGCTTCGGGGCTATTTTGATCATGAAAATGGGTCAAAATGGCCGTGAGTGCAAAGCGGATGCATATCCAAGATCTTGACGGACGTCCACAAAAATTTTTGGCACTTTTGACGTCGGGATCCGGATCACCCAAAAATGGTGTGCTTATAACACACGAACAATCGTCGAAATGGGGGTATACGCACTTCGGGGCTATTTTGACCTTGAAAATAAGTCGGATTGGCCGTGAGTGCCAACCGGATGCATAGCCAAGGTCTTGACGGACGTTCACAAAAAATTTTGGCACTTTTGACGTCGGGATCCGGATCACCCAAAAATAGTGTGCTATAGCACACGAAAAATCGTCGAAATGGGGGTATGCGCGCTTCGAGGCTATTTGGACCTTGAAAATGGGTCGGAATGGCCGTGAGTGCCAAGCGAATGCATAGCCAAGGTCTTGACGGACGTCCACAAAAACTTTTGGCACTTTTGACGTCGAGATCCGGATCATCCAAAAAATGGTGTGCTATAGCACACGAAAAATCGTCGAAATGGTGGGGTATGCGCGTTTCGGGGCTATTTTAATCTTGAAAATATGTCGGAATGGCCTTGAGAGCCAACCGGATGCATAGCCAAGTTCTTGACGGACGTCCACAAAATTGTTTGGCACTTTTGACATCAGGATCCGGATCACCCAAAAATGGTGTGCTATAGCACACGAAAGATCATCGAAATAGGGGTA
>JABWTJ010001389.1:8218-53837 GCA_016801875.1 Solanum sitiens | reverse complement strand
ACAATAAAGTAAACACCGCCACCATAAGTGGACCATACCACACAATGCCATACAAGGCTTCATCAACATTACTATAAAGGAATAGAGAAGTAGAAGAGTAAAGGAATTAAGCATTCTTACCCAATTCTCACCCTTTGATCATCATTGATCAATACACCTTATTCATCAATAAAACACATATATGGCAGTAGCTAAATGTACTTTAAACATATAAGAAACCATGTACAAGTCACTACATGATTATACCATAACATATATATCACATACTAGGAAAGTAGAAGAACATAGATCGCTAATCAATTTCATTCATATGGATTATAGGTCATATTTCATGAATCATATCACCCTAAGACAGTAGCTAATGAAATCATAATCTAGATGAGACACTACTACAATTTTCCATTTAGGTCGATACAAGCATGCTTCATATAGGGAGTTCATGGAAAGTAAGTTTACATAGATTAGTCATATTCAATCTATCATGAATTGACCCATATTGTATTAATTACGTATAATTCATCCTCATATTTCATTATAGGCAGCAGCTATAGACATTAACCATAATCAATTCTTATAGCGACTAACCTAACGTCAAGATCACAAGTTACAACTTCATAGACAAGAAGAACCTAGATTAATTCAAACCAAGCCTTCTCTACTTTTGTCACACATGATTTATATCCACAATTCAACCATGGTATTAACCTAAAACAGTAGCTACAAGAACCACAACTTAATCGAAACTCACTTTGGATCACAAGAAAACCAATGTTACAGTGACTATAGAAAACTAGGCTAAACATGCTCAAATCTTCATAGATTGATCCTCATGTATCATTCAACATCAATTCAACATAAATTCATGTAATTAACAGTATATACAATCACTTCAACGTAAGGGAATCGTAATTCAATCGATAACAAGTCAAGATCACAAAGCCCATGCAAGAGCTAAACCAATTTTGGAAGGAACATGGGTTCATCATGCAATTGGAGTGAAAACACATTAAAACCATTGTATTAACTTCAATTCATCATGATTTAATCATTAAAAACGTTTTGAGAAAGAACCCATGGCTAGATTGGAGAAGAAGAACTTTGATCATAAACTTTCTTTGAAAACATTGAGAAGAACTCTCCAAGTGAAAGGTTACTTAGAGATGAAGGATCACCATACCTTTATCTACATGAATACCTCTAAAACTTCATGATTCATCCATGAAAAACCCAGCTTGAATCTGTTCTTGAGCTTCCCCAACAATGGTGGTTTTAGAGAGAACATTTTTGGAGGGAAGGCTTAAAATATGAGAGAGGGTTTGGGAATGGGTTGATCACGTTTTTAAAGACTTATATACACCTAAAATTACTTAATTAAACCTATTATAGTCAGGTTAGGATGTGGGGTGAATTTACCATTCACCCCTTTAAGTGGCAGCACGCAGGCAGTCCACATGCAGGCACCCGCGACGCATGCCTTGACGGGGCGTCATAGGCTTGACGGGGCGTCATACCCTCCGTTGCCCATGAATTAGCCAATTTCTTGGCTCAATACCTGCCCAAGGCAAGTCTCCTTCGACGAGACCTGCTTGACGGTCCGTTGGTGGCCCAACGGTCCGTCATTGGGTCCGTCAAGGGACACTGCCCAGGCAGTGTATAGGCAGCCTTGGGGTCCTTCTTTTGGGGCCTCTTGTGGGGCCCTTTAGAAGTCGTACCAGGACATTTCCAACGCGATTACGAACCTTAACATGTTATAGACCTACCACATAAGTTTCATCCAAAACAAACACCTACAAGACGTCCAAACAGCCTTGACCCCATCATGACATACGATGAACGTCTTAGGGGCTATCTTTCGAACGCATTGAACGTTCTTGGGCGTTTGACCTCCAAACTTCACGAAACTTCATACAATAACATTAAACATCATTTAACACCATTAAAAGACTTATTTGACTCAGTTCACACAATTTAGGCATGCATACACACATGAGGCACATAAGCGACTATTCTTCGAACGTCTTGGACGTCCCTTGACGTTCGACTTCCAAATCACTTCAAACTTTGCACACTGACTCTATATGACATAATAAGGCATTTTAGGACCTTATAACATTAAGACGAACATGTTAAGCTCTATACACCTTATATCATTTTTGAGGTCTTACACGGATCACCCAAAAAATGGTGTGCTATAGCACACTAAAAATAGTCGAAATGGGGGTATGCGCGCTTCGGGTCTATTTTGACCTTTACAATGGGTCGAAATGGCCGTGAGGTCCAACCGGATGCATATCCAAGGTCTTGACGGACGTCCACAATTTTTTTGGGCACTTTTGACATCGGGATCCGGATCACCCAAAAAATGGTGTGCTATAGCATACGAAAAATCGTCCAAATGGGGGTATGCGCTTCCGGGCTATTTTGACCTTGAAAATGGGTCGGAATGGCCGTGAGGGCCAACCGGATGCAAATCCAAGGTCTTGACGAACGTCCACAAAAACTTTTGGCACTTTTGACGTCGAAATCCGGATCACCCAAAAAATAGTGTGCTATAGCACATGAAAAATCGTCGAAATAGGGGTATGCGCGCTTCGGGGCTATTTTGACCTTGAAAATGAAACGGAATGAACGTGAGGGCCAACCGGATGCATAGCCAAGGTCTTGAACGACGTCCACAAAAAGTTTTGGCACTTTCGACGTCGGGATCAAAATCACCCAAAAAATGGTGTGCTATAGCACACGAAAAATCGTCGAAATAGGGGTATGCGCGCTTTGGGGCTATTTTGACCTTGCAAATTGGTCGGAATGGCCATGAGGGCCAACCAGAAGCATAGCCAAGGTCATGACGGACGTCCACAATATTTTTTGGCACTTTTGAGTCGGGATCCGGATCACCCAAAAAATGGTGTGCTATAGCACACGAAAAATCGTCGAAATGGGGGTATGCGCGCTTCGGGCTATTTTGACCTTGAAAATGGGTCAGAATGGGGCCAACCGGATGCATAGCCAAGGTCTTGACGGACGTCAAAAATTTTTGGCACTTTTGACGTTGGGATCCGTATCACCCAAAAAATGGTGTGCTATAGCACACGAAAAATCGTCGAAATGAGGGTATGCGCGCTTCGGGGCTATTTTGACCTTGAAAATGGGTCGGAATGGCCGTGAGGCCAACCGGATGCATAGCCAAGGTCTTGATGGACGTCCACAAAAAATTTTGGCACTTTTGACGTCGGGATCCGGATCACCCAAAATATTGTGTGCTAGCACACGAAAAATCATCAAAATGGGGTATGCGCGCTTCGGGGCTATTTTGACCTTGAAAATGGGTCGGAATGGCCGTGAGGGCCAACCGGATGCATAGACAAGGTCTTGACGGACGTCCACAAAAATATTTTGCACTTTTGACATCGGGATTCGGATCAGCCAAAAAATGGAGTGCTATAGCACACGAAAAATTGTCAAAATGGAGGTATGCGCGCTTCGGAGCTATTTTGACCTTGAAAATGGGTCAGAATAGCCGTGAGGGCAAACCGGATGCATAGACAAGGTCTTGGCGGACGTCCACAAAAATTTTTGGTACTTTTGACATCGGGATCTGGATTACCCAAAAATGGTGTGCTATAGCACACGAAAAATCGTCGAAATGGGGATATGCGTGCTTCGGGGCTATTTTGACCTTGAAAATGGGTTGGAATGTACGTGAGGGCCAATCGGATGCATATCCAACATCTTGACGAACGTCCACAAAAATATTTGGCACTTTTGACGTTGGAATCCGGATCACCCAAAAAATGGTGTGCTATAGCACACGAAAAATCGTCGAAATGGGGGTATGCGCGCTTCGGGGCTATTTTGACCTTGAAAATGGGTCGGAATGGCCGTGAGGGCAAACCGGATGCATAGACTAGGTCTTGACGAACGTCCACAAAAAATTTTGGCGCTTTTGACGTCGGGATACGGATCACCCAAAACATGTTGTGCTATAGCACACGAAAAATCGTCAAAATGGGGGTATGCGCACTTCGGGGCTATTTTGACCTTGAAAATGGGTCGAAATGGCCGTGAGGGTCAACCGGATGCATAGCCAGGGTCTTGACGGACGTCCACAAAATCTTTTGGTACTTTTGACGTCGGGATCCTGATCACCCAAAAAATGGTGTGCTATAGCACACGAAAAATCATCGAAATGAGGGTATGCGCGCTTCGGGGCTATTTTGACCTTGAAAATGGGTCGGAATGGCTGTGAGGGCCAACCGGATGCATAGCCAAGATCTTGACGGACGTCCACAAAAAATTTTGGCACTTTTGACGTCGGGATCCGGATCACCCAAAAAATGTTGTGCTATAGCACACGAAAAATCGTCGAAATGGGGGTATGCGCGCTTCGAGCCTATTTTGACCTTGAAAATGGGACGGAATGGCCGTAAGGGTCAACCAGATGCATAGCCAAGGTCTTGACGGACGTCCACAAAAATATTTTGGCTCTTTTGACATCGGGATCCTGATCACCCAAAAAATGGTGTGCTATAGCATATGACAAATCATCAAAATGGGGGTATGCGCGCTTCGGGGCTATTTTGACCTTGAAAATGGGCAGAAATGGCCGTGAGAGCCAACCGGATGCATAGCCAAGGTCTTGACGGACGTCCACAAAAATTTTTGGCACTTTTAACATCGGGATCCGGATCACCCAAAACATTGTGTGCTATAGCACACGAAAAATCATCGAAATGGGGGTATGCGCTTCGAGGCTATTTTGACCTTGAAAATGGGTCGGAATCGACGTGAGGTCCAACCGTATGCATAGCCAAGGTCTTGGCGGACGTCCACAAAAATATTTGGCACCTTAAACGTCGGAATTCGGATCACCCAAAAATGATGTGCTATAGCACACGAAAAATCGTCGAAATGTGGGTATGCGCGTTTCGGAGCTATTTTGACCTTGAAAATGGGTCGAAATGGCCGTGAGGGCCAACCGGATGCATATCCAAGGTCTTGACGAACATCCACAAAAACTTTTGGCACTTTTGACGTAGGGATCCGAATCACCCAAAAAATGGTGTGCTATAGCACACGAAAAATCGTCGAAATGAGGGTATGTGCACTTCGGGGCTATTTTGACCTTGAAAATGGGTCGGAATGGCCGTGAGGGTCAACCGGATGCATAGACAAGGTCTTGACGGACGTCCACAAAAAATTTTGGCACTTTTGACGTCGGGATCCGGATCACCCAAAAATTAGTGTGCTATAGCACACGAAAAATCGTCGCAATGGGGGTATGCGCGCTTCGAGGATATTTTGACCTTGAAAATGGGTTGGAATGGCCGTGAGGGCCAACCAAATGCATAGCCAAGGTCTTGAAGGACGTCCACAAAAACCTTTAGCACTTTTGACGTCGTGATCCGGATCACCCAAAAAATGGTGTGCTATAGCACACGAAAAATCGTCGAAAAGGGGGTATGCGCGCTTCGGGTCTACTTTGACCTTGAAAATGGGTCGGAATGGACATGAGGGCCAACCGGATCCATAGCCAATGTCTTGACGGGCGTCCACAAAAAACTTTGGCACTTTTGACGTCGGGATCCGGATCACCCAAAAAATGGTGTGCTATAGCACATGAAAAATCGTCGAAATGGGGATATGCGTGCTTCGAGGCTATTTTGACCTTGAAAATGGATCGGAATGGCCGTGAGGGCCAACCGGATGCATAGCCAAGGTCTTGACGGACGTCCACAAAATTTTTTGGCACTTTTGACGTCGGTATTCGGATCACCCAAAAAATGGTGTGCTATAGCACACGAAAAATTGTCGAAATGGGGGTATGCGCGCTTCGGGGCTATTTTGAACTTGAAAATGGGTCAGAATGGCCGTGAGGGCAAACCGGATGCATAGACAAGGTCCACAAAAGTTTTTGCGGACGTCCACAAAAGTTTTTGGCACTTTTGACGTCGGGATCTGGATTACCCAAAAAATGGTGTGCTATAGCACACGAAAAATCGTCGAAATGTGGGTATGCGTGCTTCGGGGCTATTTTGACCTTGAAAATGGGTTGGAATGTACGTGAGGTCCAATTGGATGCATAGCCAAAGCCTTGACGGACGTCCACAAAAATATTTGGCACTTTTGACGTTGGGATCCGGATCACCCAAAAAATGGTGTGCTATAGTACACGAAAATCGTCGAAATGGGGGTATGCGCGCTTCGGGGCTATTTTGACCTTGAAAATAGGTCGGAATGGCTGTGAGGGCCAACTGGATGCATAGCCAAGGTCTTGATGGACGTCAACAAAAAATATTGGCACTTTTTACGTCAGGATCCGAATCACCCAAAAAAT
Organism: Solanum sitiens; assembly: GCA_016801875.1. Lineage (NCBI taxonomy): Eukaryota > Viridiplantae > Streptophyta > Magnoliopsida > Solanales > Solanaceae > Solanum > Solanum sitiens. The sequence continues at coordinate 47,503 of JABWTJ010001389.1, read as the reverse complement.
GCTGTGCTATAGCACACGAAAAATCGTCAAAATGGGGGTATGCGCGCTTCGGGGCTATTTTGACCTTGAAAATGGGTCGAAATGGCCGTGAGGGCCAATCGGATGCATATCCAAGGTCTTGACGAACGTCGACAAAAAATTTTGGCACTTTTGACGTCGGGATCGGGATCACCCAAAAAATGGTGTGCTATAGCACACGAAAAATCATCGAAATAGGGGTATGCACGCTTTGGGGCTATTTTAACCTTGAAAATGGGTCGAAATGGCTGTGAGGGACAACCGGATGCACTTTCGAGTCGGGATTCGGATCATCCAAAAAATGGTGTGCTATATAGCACACGAAAAATTGTCGAAATGGGGTATGCGCGCTTCAGGCTATTTTGACCTTGAAAATTGGTCGGAATGGCCGTGAGGGCCAACCGGATGCATAGCCAAGGTCTTGCCGGATGTCCACAAAAATTTTTGGCACTTTTGACATCGGGATTCGAATCACCTGAAAAATGGTGTGCTATAGCGCACACACAAAATCGTCGAAATGGGGTTATGCGCGCTTCGAGGCTATTTTGACCTTGAAAATGGGTCGGAATGGCCGTGAGGTCCAATCGAATGCATAGCCAAGGTCTTGGCGGACGTCCACAAAAAATATTTGGCACTCTTGACGTCGGGATCTGGATTACCCAAAAAATGGTGTGCTATAGCACACGAAAAATCGTCGAAATGGGGGAATGCGCTTTTCGGGGCTATTTTGACTTTGAAATGGGTCGGAACGGCCGTGAGGGCCAACCGGAAGCATATCCAAGGTCTTGACGGATGTCCACAAAAATATTTGGCACCTTTGACGTTGGGATCCGGATCACCCAAAAAATGGTGTGCTATAGCACACGAAAAATCGTCGAAATGGGGGTATGCGGGTTTCGGGGCTATTTTGACTTTGAAAATGGGTCGGAATGTCCGTGAGGGCCAACCGGATGCATAGACAAGGTCTTGACGGACGTCCACAAAAAGTTTTGGCACTTTTTACGTCGGGATTCGGATCACCCAAAAAATACTGTGCTGTAGCATACGAAAAATCATCAAAATGAGGGTATGTGCGCTTCGGGGATATTTTGACCTTGAAAATGGGTCGGAATGGCCGTGAGGGCCAATCGGATGCATAGCCAAGGTCTTGACGGACGTCCACAAAAACATTTGGCACTTTTTACGTCGGGATCCGGATCATCCAGAAAATACTGTGCTGTAGCATACGAAAAATCGTCAAAATGAGGGTATGTGCGCTTCGGGGCTATTTTGACCTTGAAAATGGGTCGGAATGGCCATGAGGGCCAATCGTATGCATAGCCAAGGTCTTGAAGGACGTCCCCAAAAACTTTTGGCACTTTTGACGTCGGGATCCGGATCACCCAAAAAATGGTGTGCTATAGCACACGAGAAATCATCAAAATAGGGGTATGCGCGCTTCGGGGCTATTTTAACCTTGAAAATGGGTCGAACTGGCCGTGGGGGCCAACCGGATGCATAGCCAAGGTCTTGACGGACGTCCACAAAAATTTTTGGCACTTTTGAGTCGGGATCCGGATCACCCAAAAAATGGTGTCCTATAGCACACGAAAAATCATCGAAATGGGGGTATGCGCGCTTCGGGCTATTTTGACCTTGAAAATGGGTCGGAATGGGGCCAACCAGATACATAGCCAAGGTCTTGACGGACGTCAAAAATTTTTGGCACTTTTGACGTTGGGATCCGGATCACCCAAAAAATGGTGTGCTATAGCACACGAAAAATCGTCGAAATGAGGGTATGCGCGCTTCGGGGCCATTTTGACCTTGAAAATGGGTCGGAATGGCCGTGAGGCCAACCGGATGCATAGCCAAGGTCTTGATGGACGTCCACAAAAAATTTTGGCACTTTTGACGTCGGGATCCGGATCACCCAAAATATTGTGTGCTAGCACACGAAAAATCATCAAAATGGGGTATGCGCGCTACGGGGCTATTTTGACCTTGAAAATGGGTCGGAATGGCCGTGAGGGCCAACCGGATGCATAGACAAGGTCTTGACGGACGTCCACAAAAATTTTTTGCACTTTTGACATCGGGATTCGGATCACCCAAAAAATGGAGTGCTATAGCACACGAAAAATTGTCGAAATGGGGGTATGCGCTGCGGAGCTATTTTGACCTTGAAAATGGGTCAGAATAGCCGTGAGGGCAAACCGGATGCATAGACAAGGTCTTGACGGACGTCCACAAAAATTTTTGGCACTTTTGACATCGGGATCTGGATTACCCAAAAATGGTGTGCTATAGCACACGAAAAATCGTCGAAATGGGGATATGCGTGCTTCGGGGCTATTTTGACCTTGAAAATGGGTTGGAATGTACGTGAGGGCAAATCGGATGCATATCCAACGTCTTCACGAACGTCCACAAAAATATTTGGCACTTTTGACGTCGGGATCTGCTTTACCCAAAAAATGGTGTGCTATAGCACACGAAAAATCGTCGAAATGGGGGTATGTGTGCTTCGGGGCTATTTTGACCTTTAAAATGGGTTGGAATGTACGTGAGGGACAACCGGATGCATAGCCAATGTCTTGACGGACGTCCACTAAAACGTTTGGCACTTTTGACGTCGGGATTTGGATCACCCAAAAAATGGTGAGCTATAGCACACGAAAAATCGTCGAAATGGGGGTATGCGCGCTTCGGGGCTATTTTGACCTTGAAAATGGGTCGAAATGGCCTTGAGGGCCAACCAGATGCATAGCCAAGGTCTTGACGGACGTCCCCAATAAAGTTTTGCACTTTTGACGTCGGAATCCGGATAACCCAAAAAATGGTGTGCAATAGCACACGAAAAATTGTCGAAATGGGGGTATGCGCGCTTTGGGGCTATTTTAACCTTTAAAATGGGTCAGAATGGCCGTGAGGTCCAACCGGATGCATAGCCATGGTCTTGACTGACGTCCACAAAAATATTTGGCACTTTTGACGTCGAGATCCGGATCACCCAAAAAATGGTGTGCTATAGCACACAAAAAATCGTTGAAATGGGGTTATGCGCGCTTTGGGGCTATTTTGACCTTGAAAATGGGTTGGAATGGCCGTGAGGGCCAATCGAATGCATATCCAAGGTCTTGGCGGACTTCCACAAAATATTTTGGCACTTTTGACGTCGGGATCTGCTTTACCCAAAAAATGGTGTGCTATAGCACACGAAAAATCGTCGAAATGGGGGTATGCGTGCTTCGGGGCTATTTTGTCCTTGAAAATGGGTTGGAATGTACGTGAGGGCCAACCGGATGTGTAGCCAACGTCTTGACGGACGTCCACTAAAACGTTTGGCACTTTTGACGTCGGGGTTCGGATCACCCAAAAAATGGTGTGCTATAGCACACGAAAAATCGTCGAAATGGGGGTATGTGCGCTTCGAGGCTATTTTGCCCTTGAAAATGGATCGGAATGGCCGTGAGGGCCAACCGGATGCATAGCCAAGGTCTTGACGGACGTCCACAAAAATATTCGGCACTTTTGACGTCGGGATCCGGATCACCCAAAAAATGGTGAGCTATAGCACACGAAAAATCGTCGAAATAGGGGTATGCGCATTTCGGGGCTATTTTGACCTTGAAAATGGGTCGGATTGGCCGTGAGGGCCAACCAAATGCATAACAAAGGTCTTGACGGACGTCCACAAAAAAATTTGGCACTTTTGACGTCGGGATCCGGATCACCAAAAAATGGTGTGCTATAGCACACGAAAAATCGTCGAAATAGGGGGTATGCGCGCTTCGGGGCTATTTTGACCTTTAAAATGGGTCGGAATGGCCGTTAGGGCCAACCGGATGCATATCCAATGTCTTGACGGACGTCCACAAAACTTTTTGGCACTTTTGACGTCGGGATCCGAATCACCCAAAAAATGGTGTGCTATAGCAAACGAAAAATCGTCGAAATAGGGGTATGCGCGCTTCGTGGCTATTTTGACCTTAAAAATGGGTCGTAATGGCCGTGAGGTACAACCGGATGCATAGCCAAGGTCTTCACGGACGTTCACAAAAATTTTGGCACTTTTGACGTCGGGATCCGGATCACCCAAAAAATGGTGTGCTATAGCACACGAAAAATCATCAAAATGGGGGTATGCGCGCTTCGAGGCTATTTTGTCCTTTTTAATGGGTCGGAATGGCCGTGAGGGCCAACCAGATGCATAGCCAAGGTCTTGACGGACGTCCACAAAATTTTTTGGCACTTTTGACGTCGGTATCCGAATCACCCAAAAAATGGTGTGCTATAGCACACGAAAAATCGTCGAAATGGGGGTATGCGCGCTTCGGGGCTACATTGACTTTGAAAATGGGTCTTAATGGCCGTGAATTCCAACCGGATGCATAGCCAAGGTCTTGATGGACGTCTACAAAAATATTTGGCACTTTTGACATTGGGATCTGGATCAGCCAAAAAATGGTGTGCTATAGCACGCGAAAAATCATTGAAATGGGGGTATGCGTGCTTCGGGGCTATTTTGGCCTTGAAAATGGGTCGGAATGGATGTGAGGGCCAACCGGATGCATAGCCAACGTCTTGACGAATGTCCACAAAAACGTTTGGCACTTTTGACGTCGGGATCCGGATCAGCCAAAAACGGTGTGCTATAGCACACGAAAAATCATCGAAATGGGGGTATGCGCGCTTCGGGGCTATTTTTACCTTGAAAATGGGTCGGAATGGCCGTGAGGGCCAACCAGATGCATAGCCAAGGTCTTGACGGACGTCCACAAAATATTTTGGCACTTTTGACGTCGGTATCCGAATCACCCAAAAAATGGTGTGCTATAGCACACGAAAAATCGTCGAAATGGGGGTATGCGCGCTTCGGGGCTATATTGACTTTGAAAATGGGTCTTAATGGCCGTGAATTCCAACCGGATGCATAGCCAAGGTCTTGATGGACGTCTACAAAAATATTTGGCACTTTTGACATTGGGATCTGGATCAGCCAAAAAATGGTGTGCTATAGCACGCGAAAAATCATTGAAATGGGGGTATGCGTGCTTCGGGGCTATTTTGGCCTTGAAAATGGGTCGGAATGGATGTGAGGGCCAACCGGATGCATAGCCAACGTCTTTACGAACGTCCACAAAAAGGTTTGGCACTTTTGACGTCGGGATTCGGATCACCCAAAAAATGGTGTGCTATATAGCACACGAAAAATCGTCGAAATGGTGTATGCGCGCGTTGGGGATATTTTGACCTTTAAAATGTGTCAGAATGGCCGTGAAGGCCAACCGGATGCATAGCCAAGGTCTTGCCGGACGTCCACAAAAATTTTTGGCACTTTTGACGTCGGGATCCGAATCACCCGAAAAATGGTGTGCTATAGCGCACACACAAAATCGTCGAAATGGGGTTATGCGCGCTTCGAGGCTATTTTGACCTTGAAAATGGGTCGGAATGGCCGTGAGGTCCAATCGAATGCATAGCGAAGGACTTGGCGGACGTCCACAAAAAATATTTGGCACTCTTGACGTCGGGATCTGGATTACCCAAAAAATGGTGTGCTATAGCACACGAAAAATCGTCGAAATGAGGGTATGCGTGCTTCGGGGCTATTTTGACCTTGAAAATGGGTTGGAATGTACGTGAGGGCCAACCGGATGCATAGCCAACGTCTTGACGGACGTCCACAAAAATATTTGGCACCTTTGACATTGGGATCCGGATCACCCAAAAAATGGTGTGCTATAGCACACGAAAAATCGTCAAAATGGGGGTATGCAGGTTTCGGGGCTATTTAACTTTGAAAATGGGTCGGAATGGCCGTGAGGGCCAACCGGATGCATAGACAAGGTCTTGACGGACGTCCACAAAAAATTTTGGCACTTTTTATGTCGGGATTCGGATCACCCAAAAAATACTGTGCTGTAGCATACGAAAAATCGTCAAAATGAGGGTATGTGCGCTTCGGGGCTATTTTGACCTTGAAAATGGGTCGAAATGGCCGTGAAGGCCAATCGGATGCATAGCCAAGGTCTTGACGGACGTCCACAAAAAATTTTGGCACTTTTTACGTCGGGATCCGGATCACCCAAAAAATACTGTGCTGTAGCATACGAAAAATCGTCAAAATGAGGGTATGTGCGCTTCGGGGCTATTTTAACCTTGAAAATGGGTCGAAATGGCCGTGAGGGCTAATCGGATGCATAGCCAAGGTCTTGACGGATGTCCACAAAAACTTTTGGCACTTTTGACATCGGGATCCGGATCACCCAAAAAATGGTGTGCTATAGCACACGAGAAATCATCAAAATAGGGGTATGCGCGCTTCGGGGCTATTTTAACCTTGAAAATGGGTCGAAATGGCCGTGAGGTACAACCGGATGCATAGCCAAGGTCTTGACGGAGTCAAAAAATTTTTGGCACTTTTGACGTTGGGATCCGGGATCACCCAACAATGGTGTGGGCTAAGCACACGAAGAATCGTCGAATGGGGGTAGCGGCGCTTCGGGGCTATTTTGGACTTTAAATGGGTGGATGGCGTGAGGCAACCGGATGCATAGCCAAGGTCTTGATGGAGTCCACCAAAAAATTTGGCACTTTTTGACGTCTGGGATCCGGATACCAAAATATTGTTGTGCTAGCACACGAAAAATCGTCAAAAGGGGTATGCGCGCTTCGGGGCTATTTTGACATTGAAAATGGGTCGGAATGGCCGTGAGGGCAATCGGATGCATAGACAAGGTCTTGAGGACGTCAAAAAAAATTTTTGCACTTTTTGACGTGGGATCCGGATCACCCAAAAATGGTGTGTATAGCACACAACAATGTCGAAATGGGTATGCGCATTTGGGGATTATTTTGCTTAAAATTGGTCAGAATGGCCGTGAGGGCCAACCAGATGCATAGCCAAGGTCTTGATGGACGTCCACCAAAATATTTTGCACTTTTGATGTCGGGATCCGGATTACCCAAAAAATGGTGTGCTATAGAACACAAACAATTGTCGAAATGGGGTTATGCGCGCTTCGGGGCTATTATGAGCTTGAAAATTGGTCGGAATAGCCGTGAGGGCCAATCGAATGCATAGCCAAGGTCTTGGCAGACGTCCACAAAACGTTTTGGCACTTTTGACGTCGGGATCTGCTTAACCCAAAAAATGGTGTGCTATAGCACACGAAAAATCGTCGAAATGGGGGTATGCGTGCTTCGGGGCTATTTTGACCTTTAAAATGGGTTGAAATGTACGTGAGGGACAACCGGATGCATAGCCAATGTCTTGACGGACGTCCACTAAAATGTTTGGCACTTTTGACGTCGGGATTCGGATCACCCAAAAAATTGTGAGCTATAGCACACGAAAAATCGTCGAAATAGGGGGTATGCGCGCTTCGAGGCTATTTTGACCTTGAAAATTGGTCGGAATGGCCGTGAGGGCTAACCCGATGCATAGCCAAGGTCTTGACGGAAGTCCACAAAAAGTTTGGCACTTTTGACGTCGGGATCCGGATCACCCAATAAATGGTGTGTTATAGCACACGAAAAATCGTCGAAATAGGGGTATGCGCGCTTTGGGGCTATTTTGACCTTGAAAATGGGTCGGAATGGCCGTGAGGGCCAACCAAATGCATAACCAAGGTCTTGACGGAGGTCCACAAAAATATTTGGCACTTTTGACGTCGGGATCCGGATCACCAAAAAAATGAGGGTATGCGCACTTCAGGGCTATTTTGACCTTGAAAATGGGTCGGAATGGCCGTGAGGGCCAATCGGATGCATAGCCAAGGTCTTGACGGATGTCCACAAAAAAATTTGGCACTTTTGACGTCGGGATTCGGATCAGCCAAAAAATGATGTGCTCCAACACACGAAAAATCATCGAAATGGGGGTATGCGTGCTTCGGGGCTATTTTGACATTGAAAATGGGTCGGAATGGCCGTTACGGCCAAACGGATGCATAGCCAAGGTCTTGATGGACTTCCACAAAAATATTTGGCACTTTTGATGTCGGGATCCGGATCACCCAAAAAATGGTGTGCTATAGCACACGAAAAATTATCGAAATGGGGGTATGTGCGCTTCGAGGCTATTTTGACATTGAAAATTGGTCGGAATGGCCGTGAGGGACAACCGGATGCATAGCCAAGGTCTTGACATACGTCCACAAAAATATTTGGCACTTTTGACGTCGGGATCCGGATCACCCAAAAAATGGTGTGCTATAGCACACGAAAAATCATCGAAATGGGGGTATGCGCACTTCGGGGCTATTTTGACCTTGAAAATGGATCGGAATGGACATGAGGGCCAACTGGATGCATAGACAAGGTCTTGAAGGACGTCCACAAAACTTTTTGGCACTTTTGACGTCGGGATCCGGATCACCCAAAAAATGGTGTGCTATAGCACACGAAAAATTATCAAAATGGGGGTATGCGCGCTTCAGGGCTATTTTGATCTTGAAAATGGGTTGGAATGGCCATGAGGGCCAACCGGATGCATAGCCAAGGTCTTAAAGGACGTCCACAAAAACTTTTGGCACTTTTAACGTCGGGATCCGGATCACCCAAAAAATGGTGTGCTATAGCACACGAAAAATCGTTGAAATGGGGGTATGCGCGATTCGGGGCTATTTTGTCCTTGAAAATGGGTCGGAATGGCCGTGAGGGGCAACCGGATGCATAGCCAAGGTCTTGACGGACGTCCACAAAAATATTTGGCACTTTTGACGTCGGGATCCGGATCACCCAAAAAATAAAGATCGTCGAAAAGGGTATATGCGCGATTCAGGCTATTTTGACCTTGAAAATGGGTCGAAATGGCCGTTAGGGCCAAGCGAATGCATAACCAAGGTCTTGACGGATGTCCACAAAACATTTTGGCACTTTTGACGTCGGGATCCGGATCACCCAAAAAATGTTGTGCTATAGCACACGAAAAATCTTCGAAATGGGGGTATGCGCGCTTCAGGGCTATTTTGACCTTGAAAATGGGTCGAAATGGCCGTGAGGGCCAACCGGATGCATAGCCAAGGTCTTGACGGACGTCCACAAAAACTTTTGGCACTTTTGACGTCGGGATTCGGATCACCCAAAAAATGGTGTGCTATAGCACACGAAAAATCGTCAAAATGGGGGTTTGCGCGCTTCGGGGCTGTTTTGATCTTGAAAATGGGTTGGAATGGCGGTGAGGTCCAACCGGATGCATAGCCAAGGTCTTGAAGGACGTCCACAAAAATGTTTGGCACTTTTAACGTCGGGATCCGGATCACCCAAGAAATGGTTTGCTATAACACACGAAAAATCATCGAAATGGGGTTATGCGCGCTTTGGGGCTATTTTGACCTTGATAATGGATTGGAATGGACGTGAGGGCCAACCGGATAAATAGCCAACGTCTTGACGGATGTCCACAAAAATATTTGGCACTTTTGACGTCGGGATCCGGATCACCCAAAAAATTGTGTGCTATAGAACACGAAAAATCGTCGAAATGGGGGTATGCATGCTTCCAGGCTATTTTGACCTTGAAAATGGGTCGGAATGGCCGTGAGGGCCAACCGGATGCATAGCAAAGGTCGTGACGGACGTCCACAAAAACATTTGGCACTTTTGACGTCGGGATCCGGATCACCCAATAAATGGTGTGCTATACACACGAAAAATTGTCGAAATATGGGTATGCGCTTCGGGGCTATTTTGACCTTGAAAATGGGTCGTAATGGCCGTGAGGTCCAACCGAATGCATAGCCAACGTCTTGACGGACGTCCACAAAATTATTTGGCACTTTTGACGTCGGGATCCGGATCACCCAAAAAATGGTGTGATATAGCACACGAAAAATTATCGAAAGGGGGGTATGCACGCTTCGGGGCTATTTTTACCTTTAAAATGGGTCGGAATGGCCGTGTGGGACAACCGGATGCATAGCCAAGGTCTTGACGGACGTCCACAAAAAATTTTGGCATTTTTGATGTCGGGATCCGGATCACCCAAAAAATGGTGTGCTATAGCACAAGAAAAATCGTTGAAATTGGGGTATGCGCTTCGGGGCTATTTTGACCATGAAAATGGGTCAGAATGGTCGTGAGGGACAACCGAATGCATAGCAAAGGTCTTGACGGACTTCCACAATAAAATTTGGCACTTTTGATGTCGGGATCCGGATCACCCAAAAAATGGTGTGCTATAGCACATGAAAAATCGTCGAAATGGGTATATGCGCGATTCAGGCTATTTTAACCTTGAAAATGGGTCAAAATGGCCGTTAGGGCCAAGCGAATGCATAACCAAGGTCTTGACGGATGTCCACAAAACATTTTGGCACTTTTGAAGTCGGGATCCGGATCACCCCAAAAATGTTGTGCTATAGCACACGAAAAATCTTCGAAATGGGGGTATGCGCGCTTCAGGGCTATTTTGACGTTGAAAATGGGTCGAAATGGCCGTGAGGGCCAACCGGATGCATAGCCAAGGTCTTGACGGACGTCCACAAAAATTTTTGGCACTTTTGACGTCGGGATTCGGATCACCCAAAAAATGGTGTGCTATAGAACACGAAAAATCGTCAAAATGGGGGTTTGCGCGCTTCGGGGCTATTTTGATCTTGAAAATGGGTTGGAATGGCCGTGAGGTCCAACCGGATGCATAGCCAAGGTCTTGAAGGACGTCCACAAAAACGTTTGGCACTTTTAACGTCGGGATCCGGATCACCCAAGAAATGGTTTGCTATAGCACACGAAAAATCATCAAAATGGGGTTATGCGCGCTTTGGGGCTATTTTGACCTTGAAAATGGATTGGAATGGACGTGAGGGCCAACCGAATAAATAGCCAACGTCTTGACGGATGTCCACAAAAATATTTGGCACTTTTGACGTCGGGATCCGGATCACCCAAAAAATTGTGTGCTATAGCACACGAAAAATCGTCGAAATGCGGGTATGCATGCTTCCAGGCTATTTTGACCTTGAAAATGGGTCGGAATGGCCGTGAGGGCCAACCGGATGCATAGCAAAGGTCTTGACGGACGTCCACAAAAACATTTGGCACTTTTGACGTCGGGATCCGGATCACCCAATAAATGGTGTGCTATAGCACACGAAAAATTGTCGAAATGTGGGTATGCGCTTCGGGGCTATTTTGACCTTGAAAATGGGTCGTAATGGCCGTGAGGGCCAACCGGATGCATAGCCAACGTCTTGACGGACGTCCACAAAATTTTTTGGCACTTTTGACGTCGGGATCCGGATCACCCAAAAAATGGTGTGCTATAGCACACGAAAAATCGTCGAAATGGGGGTATGCGCGTTTCGGGGCTATTTTGACCTTTAAAATGGGTCGGAATGGCCGTGTGGGACAACCGGATGCATAGCCAAGGTCTTGACGGACGTCCACAAAATATTTTGGCAATTTTGATGTCGGCATCCGGATCACCCAAAAAATGGTGTGCTATAGCACAAGAAAAATCGTTGAAATTGGGGTATGCGCTTCGGGGCTATTTTGACCATGAAATGGGTCGGAATGGTCGTGAGGGCCAACCGGATGCATAGCAAAGGTCTTGACGGACTTCCACAATAAAATTTGGTACTTTTGATGTCGGGATCCGGATCACCCAAAAAATGGTGTGCTATAGCACATGAAAAATCGTCGAAATGGGGGTATACGTGCTTCGGTGCTATTTTGACCTTGAAAATGGATCGGAATGGACGTGAGGGCCAACCGGATGCATATCCAACGTCTTGACGGATGTCCACAAAATTTTTTGGCACTTTTGACATCGGGATCCGGATCACCCAAAAAATGGTGCGCTATAGCACACGAAAAATCGTCTAAATGAGGGTATGCGCGCTTCGAGGCTATTTTGACCTTGAAAATGGGTCGGAATGGCCGTGAGTGTTGACGCCCAATTTTGGCCTAACATTTTAAAAATTCATAATGTTGAAGTTTTATTTATTTAATAGCTTAGAATATTATTTTTTTATAACTTTAAATAAGTTTATCGATAACTATCTTTATTTATCAAAATATAGGATTTTTTGTTAGTTAATTTTTAAAATTGCTTTTCACATGTCATTAGTTACGTCCATTATATTATTTTAAAATTTATTTTATTTGTTAATATTTATGTTGAATTTAGCACAATCTAAAATTTAGTCAAATACAAAAATAAAATAAAAAAATAAAATAGGAATTCTATTAATAATTTTGGGCCTACTATTTCAAGCCCATTTTTAATAATTTCCTATATATAGAACATTTTGCCATTAGGTTAAAAAAAAGAAATAAATTTTAGGGTTAAGGATAATTTTCAGATGGGGTAAGGGGATATTTTTAAGCCACCTCCACCCAAAATTCCATCTCCACCAATGGCTGGAAACACAATAACAAAACAATCCCTCACTGTTCTCCTTCTTCTGGTCAATCTCATCAACTCCACTCCTCCCCTTTCCCTTTTTCAAGTTCATGTTTTTTTGTTTTTTTTCTTGCAGCTCACCAGTAGCGCTCCCTCCAACACCATCCGTAATCAGCGAAGCTCTAAGCTCCGGCGAACAAAGTCGATGGACTCACACACCATTGCTACCATCTCTTTTGGAGACTTCAACTACGGTAAATAAACAATCTCTCTTTCACTTTGTTTTTTTTTTCTTACAGATCTGGCCGGAGGGGTGCAAATTCCGGCCAATATTCTTATTCTTGCTTTATCCGATGAATATAGTAGTTTTTCGAAGATCCATCGCTTTGTTTACTGATATGAGTTTGATTTTTTTTAGTTAATTTTTTTTTATTAAAAATGTGTTGATATTTGGGTTGATTTTTTTTTATTTCACATCTATAGTCCAAATTCTTGTCCAACCATTGGTTGCCCTTAATTTTGCTTTAACTATTTTTATTATTTGTTTTATTCATCTGTCTAAGTCTTTATATTTTGTATGTTTTTTTTTCCACTTTATTAATCACTGTTATATTTAGTAGTTATTATTTAATTTAATTTTAAATATTTATTTCTTGTAGTGGGTATTAAATGTTGTTTATTCAATCATTTTCAGTTGTTGTTGCTCATTTGTTTTGTTGTCATTCAAATTGTATCACTCTTTTTCTTTTGTCAAAAGTTGAACTTTTTTAATTGTCCTTTATTTGCTTTTCCTCACGTGAACACCACTAATGTCCCATTTGCTTTCACTTAATGCATTATTAATTAGTTATTATTTTATTACTTTATTTTTGTTAATAATATTTTTTATAGTTTAGTTGATAGATAAATTTGGTCAATTTAAATACTTATTGTTACATCCTTTACTTTTCCGTTTTCCGGATGGCTTTAAGCTGAAACAGCACTGCTGCTGCCAGCAGCTCGTGCCAGTCCCTACTCAATATTAAAAGACGGAAATTTTAGTTTAAGTTCATATAAATTGTTTGTTAAAATTGTTAAAATGGCCGATGAAGAAATTATCGTCGATTTCCAAGGCCTCCAATGTTAATAAGACGGGTTTTTATTTTTAAGTTATTATTTCATATATTCAATTTTATTCATATTTATTTATTACTAACACTTTTACTAAGTGTGTTTACAGGTACACAGAGTTGCTTCCATTGAAGCTATTCGAAGAGCTCAAACTATATTTTTATTCATTATTGTGTAAATATCGACGTTAGGCAAATCTTAGGCCGTTGCTTATGTTATTATTTTATTTTATTACTTGTGTATATTGCATATTTATTATACTTGTACATTATTTTATATTCTTCCTCAATTTGAAAAAAAAAATTGAATTCAGTCGGGACCCACATTTGTGGATTCCGAAGGATGCCTAACCCCTTCCCTTCGGAATAATTTGAACCCCTTACCTAGAATCAAATTGGTTTCGTAGATCATTTAATGGTTTTCTAGTTTTTATCCTAAAATTAGGTGGCGACTCTTTTTAAAAACTCGTTCATTTTTAAAATTCATTAAAATTGAATCAATTAATTATTTTTTGAGTCACCGCGATGTTTCGCCCTATTTGAATAGAGTGGGGATGTAAATAGAATGGTGACTCTTCTGGGGACATATAGAGGTTCTAACCATTATGTGTTTATTTTTTTTTCAAATTGAGGATATTATTCTTTTGTTGTGTCATTCATTATATCTTATATATTTTGTTGATTATTTGCATATTGTACTCATTATTCATTCATTAGTTATTGTATATTTTCATTACATTTATGACATTTTTCAACATGTATGTATAGTATATTAAAGAACGATTTTGCGGAACCGCAGATCAGACTTTTCTATACTCAACCATTTTTTGGAATAATCGGCAATTTATTGGTTCGTCATGCGTCCAATGGTTGTCGTGAGTTCCAGCCTAAGTTGTCCACTTGGGTTCCCAGTCATTCAAAGACACTCTTAGTCATTTAGTGTAGAGCGAAGCCAAAATCTTATATTAAGCATGACACAAGACTCGATACACATTTGTATAAGACTTGTATTCATTGTTTGTATGCTATGTGATATATTTCAGTTTGTCTTTAATTAAAACAGAATTTATGTGTTTAATTCATTATTTGTGTGATATTTTGCATTATCCATTATGTACAGGAACTAACACTCTTCTATTTTGAGTTATTCTTCTTTAAGGCGAAAAATTAATTTATGTTCGGATTCAGAAATTATTATTTGTTCGAAGTCGAATGAGACAAGAGGATTAGCGAAATTCGAGTCTTTGTATTTCACAAGACATTAATATCAAGTCAAAATAATAAATCGGGGGAGTATTTAACTATGAGGTCACATCCATTTATTTTTATTATTATTTTGCATGATGGTCCTGCTCTCACATATTTCTCATATTTTTGTAGGAATATCGTCCCCGACATCAGTCGGGGATGGTCATAACAATGTCTGGATCTCGTGAAAATTAGGAGGAGACAGTTGCAAGAAAACATCCAAAAAGAGTATACGTAGAAATTATTATGGAAATTCGCAGGTTAATTCAACAGACATTATAAATATTGACGATTAAGAGGCTATAAAACATTTTGGTGCGAAAACAAAAAAAACACTTCATGACTACAAATTTTAGTGGCGCTAGACCTAGGAATTTTTTGAGTTGTCTAAATGTTTAAATTATTATAAGTCATATCTGTACGAACTACGCGAACCTGATTCTCATTTCGGTGAGCTACGTAGGCAACCCTTCTGGGTTCGGTATTATTTTTTCAAAAAAAAAAGAGGGTAAAAGTAAAAAATAAAAAATAAAAAAAATAAAAAAATAGTTTGTGCATATTTCCAAGTCATATCTGTATGAACTACGCACACCTGATTCTCATCTTAATGAGATATGTAGGCAGCCCTTCTCGGGTTCGGTAATCATTCTTTCAAAAAAAAAAATTACTTGTACATACTGTAAGAGTCATGTCTTCAGCTCAGTCGGGACTTATGTAGTTAAGAGCATGTAAATATACTCGATATGATAGAAAAGATTGACTTTGTGGTAAACTATAGATTCTCGTGGTAGCTCTTATCTGTACTTTTGTGATGCTTGAAAATTCTCTTGCATGCAATCAAGATAAGAATAAAACTAACCTTATGTTTCATGTGCATTGTGTGGTGAGCTTTTGATCAAAGTTCAATTGTGTTACACTGTTGATCTAGAACTTGACCTGAATGTTTTTCGAGGCGAAATCCTGAGTAATGTTTGGTTTGAGAAAGGATTGTAGGCCTTTTTTGACCCGATTGTGCCTTTCAAAGCCTACCAAATTACATTAATCCCTAGTTTTCCCACTTTGAGCCTGAAACCTTTCTTTGGACAACCACATCTTAATCACTACCCTTTTAAGTGCTTACAAGCACTATCCTCTCTTGGCCCAACCTTCTTAAGTGCACCAAGAATGTGCAAATTATAAGAGAAGATCCATGTTTGAAATTTCCGAAAGCAAATATATCGAGTCTCCCAAGGTCAAGAAAACAAAAGACTTTTAGAGAAAAAAAATAAAGGAAGAAAGGAATAAAGAAAGAAAAAAAATACTCTTACAAGGTCAATGAAAGGTGGGAAGGAAAATACTCCAACAAGAAGGAGAAAAAATTATAAGAAATGAGTGAAATAAAAGAAAAGCTCCAAGAAATAAGGACTCAAAAGAAGTCGAAACAAAAGAAGAAAAAAAGAAGAAGAAGGGAAAAGAGTCAAAAATGAGAATTCAAAAGAAGTTGAAAGGGGGGAGAACAATGAAAAGGATCTAACGCCAAAGGCGTATTAATCATTAAAGAGCACAAATGTGTGACGCTCAAGGAGGAATTAAGTCACTTTTATCCCAAATAAATATCCTACCCATCCCTAAACCTACGTTACAAGCCAATGACAAGCCCTACATGATCTCATTCCAAATATTCTCACATTAGTGGAGATTTACATAAGGGTCAAGCATATGGCATCACAGTTGTTTGCATTGAACATTTTTGTGAGTGTGAGCGCACTTTGAAAATGTCCTATAATCAAATGTTTCAAATATGTATGAAATAGAACTAGCCTTTGTCGTGAGGGCACTTGAAACATGAGGATTGATACAATTTAAAACCTTTGTTTGAAGCAAGATGAACGGATCATGTTGAACCTTAAGTATATTGGAGGTACCACTTGAAACTGTAGAAATTACCTTAAATTCAATCTTTAAAAAAAAAAAAAAAGAAATGAGAGACTTACCTTTAATCTTAACTGTTGGTACCAATTGTAGTGAAGGTCTAACTATCTCATCACATTCTTTATTTTTCAAAAACAAAAAAAAGTGAGCAAACACTCATTCTTTAATATTTTAAAACCTTTTTAAGAATATTTTAATTTTTTTTTTAAAAAAGAAAAAAAAATTGTCTTTTGAGTTGTTCATTGTAAAAAGTGTCATCGGGTTAATCCTGTATGTGTGAGAGTCCTATTTTACTTCATAGGGTTGTCCGTCCCAAAAATGTGGCCTGTCTTTTATCTCTAGGTTTTGAATATTACATGGAATATTATTTTTTCTATTTTATCATGTTCATATTGTGCATTTTCTACTGATGATCTTGTCTCAGATTCTTTGCAGTATACATCCGAGAGAATTGGAACTACATTTGACCTGATTCCTGCCTCAATAGAATATGTAGGCGCCACAACGGCTCGGTCATGTACCAGTGTGATTATTATTTCTCCTTACAATAAAAACTGCGACAGGTTTTTTGAAAATATCTCAAAAATTCACAATAGAGATGTTATCGCCAACAAGTCAAGATTGAAGATCGTTTTGAGATTTGCCAAAATTCTAACTGGGACAGAATTTTTGAAAAAGACCTCAAAATTCTGATAAGTACTGCGAGAAGCTTGATAGCAACTACAGAGATCATGCATCGCGAGTCAATATTCATGCATTGCAAAAAATCATGCATCGCGAGTCAATATTCATGCATTGCAAAAATCATGCATTAAGAGTCAATATTCATGCATTGCAAAAAATCATGCATCGCGAATTAATATTCATGCATCAAGAGTTAATATTCATGCATCGAGAGTTATTATTCACGCATCGCGAGAAGATTTCATACCTCGCAGAAATTTATGCATCGCAAGAAGATTTCATACCTTGCGGAATTCATGCATCGCGAGAAGATTTCATTCCTCGCAGAATTTTATGCATCGCGAGAAGATTCCATCCCTCGCAAAATTTATGCATTGCGGGAAAATATTCATGTCCCGCAGAAGATCATGCATTGAGAGTCAATATTCATGTATTGCAAAAAATCATGCATCGCGAGTCAATATTCATGCATTGCAAAAATCATGCATTGAGAGTCAATATTCATGCATTGCAAAAAATCATGCATCGAGAGTTAATTCATGCATCGAGAGTTAATATTCATGCATCGCGAGAAGATTTAATACCTCGCAGAAATTCATGCATATTTCATACCTCGCAGAAAATTATGCATCGCAAGAAGATTTGAATTTATGCATTGCGGGAAGATATTCATGCCCCGTAGGAAATTCATACATCGAGAGTCGATATTCATGCATCGAGAGTTAATATTCATGCATCGCAAGAAGATTTCATACCTTGCGGAATTTATGCATCACGAGAAGATTTCATCCCTCGCAAAATTTTATGCATCGCGAGAAGATTCCATCCCTCGCAAAAGTTTATACATCGCCAAGAAGATATTTGCATTTGCATTTAAGACGCATCTATTCGGAGGTGAAGGATGTGCATCATATCTTTTCAACGTTCAAGTCGGTGGAAACTTGTGTTGAAAGATATTTGCATTTAAGACGCATCTATTCGGAGGTGAAGGATGTGCACCATATCTTTTCAACGTTCAAGTCGGTGGAAACTTGCGTTAAAAGATATTTGCATTTAAGACGCATCTATTCGGAGGTGAAAGATGTGCACCATATCTTTTCAACGTTCAAGTCGGTGGAAACTTGCGTTGAAAGATATTTGCATTTAAGACGCATCTATTCGGAGGTGAAAGATGTGCACCATATCTTTTCAACGTTCAAGTCGGTGGAAACTTGCGTTGAAAGATATTTGCATTTAAGACGCATCTATTCGGAGGTGAAGGATGTGCACTATATCTTTTCAACGTTCAAGTCGGTGGAAACTTGCGTTGAATGATATTTGCATTTAAGACGCATCTATTTGGAGGTGAGGTTGTGCACCCTATCTATTCAATGTTCAAGTTGGTGGAAACTTGCGTTGAAAGATGTTTACATTTTGTCCTACCGATGGACATACATTCAAAATCCTATCGATGGATCATCATTGTTTTTTTCATTCGTCCTACCGATGGACATACATTCCAAATCCTACAGATTGATCATCATCTTTATTCGTCCTACCAAGGGACCTGTATTTATCTCCATTTATCGTATCATAAGAGATGCTACCCTTTTTCTTTTAGTTTTGCCTGTATTAATGAGTTTTATCTTTGGTTTTTTTTAGAACATTCTAGAGGATGCACTCTCAGAGGAACCACAGGTGCGGACGACATCAAAAAGGATGCAGCACAACGTGGAACTTTTTCTTAGCAGCGGACTGAGATATCGTCCAAAGAGGAGTGTCAAACTCTTAGAACGCGAGCACAGGAGCCACTTCCACCACATTCAATCGCACTTCTCTACAAAGGTCATGTGTTCGGTCAAAATTGGATTTGTCAATTTTCGTTGTCCACGATTTCTTTCATCAATCATACACAACGAAAGGGACAGCTGTTGACACCCAATTTTGGCCTAACATTTTAAAAATTCGTAATTTTAAAGTTTTATTTATTTAATAGCTTAGAATATTTTTTTTATAATTTTAAATAAGTTTATCGATAACTATCTTTATTTATCAAAATTTAGGATTTTTTGTTAGTTAATTTTTAAAATTGCTTTTCACATGTCATTAGTTACGTCCATTATATTATTTTAAAATTTATTTTATTTGTTAATATTTATGTTGAATTTAGCACAATCTAAAATTTAGTCAAATACAAAAATAAAATAAAAAAATAAAATAGGAATTCTATTAATAATTTTGGGCCTACTATTTCAAGCCCATTTTTAATAATTTCCTATATATAGAACATTTTGCCCATTAGGTTAAAAAAAAAGAAATAAATTTTAGGGTTAAGGATAATTTTCAGATGGGGTAAGGGGATATTTTTAAGCCACCTCCACCCAAAATTCCATCTCCACCAATGGCTGGAAACACAATAACAAAACAATCCCTCACTGTTCTCCTTCTTCTGGTCAATCTCATCAACTCCACTCCTCCCCTTTCCCTTTTTCAAGTTCATGTTTTTTTGTTTTTTTTTCTTGCAGCTCACCAGTAACGCTCCCTCCAACACCATCCGTAATCAGCGAAGCTCCAAGCTCCAGCGAACAAAGTCGATGGACTCACACACCATTGCTACCATCTCTTTTGGAGACTTCAACTACGGTAAATAAACAATCTCTCTTTCACTTTGTTTTTTTTTTCTTACAGATCTGGCCGGAGGGGTGCAAATTCCGGCCAATATTCTTATTCTTGCTTTATCATATGAATATAGTAGTTTTTCGAAGATCCATCGCTTTGTTTACTGATATGAGTTTGATTTTTTTTAATTAATTTTTTTTTATTAAAAATGTGTTGATATTTGGGTTGATTTTTTTTTTATTTCACATCTATAGTCCAAATTCTTGTCCAACCATTGGTTGCCTTAATTTTGCTTTAACTATTTTTATTATTTGTTTTATTCATCTGTCTAAGTCTTTATATTTTGTATGTTTTTTTTTCACTTTATTAATCACTGTTATATTTATTGGTTATTATTTAATTATTTTTTAAATATTTATTTCTTGTAGTGGGTATTAAATGTTGTTTATTCAATCATTTTCAGTTGTTGTTGCCCATTTGTTTTGTTGTCATTCAAATTGTATCACTCTTTTTCTTTTGTCAAAAGTTGAACTTTTGTAATTGTCCTTTATTTGCTTTTCCTCACGTGAACACCACTAATGTCCCATTTGCTTTCATTTAATGCATTATTAATTAGTTATTATTTTATTACTTTATGTTTGTTAATAATATTTCTTATAGTTTAGTTGATAGATAAATTTGGTCAATTTAAATACTTATTGTTACATCCTTTACTTTTCCGTTTTCCGGATGGCTTCAAGCTGAAACAGCACTGCTGCTGCCAGCAGCTCGTGCCAGTCCCTACTCAATATTAAAAGACGGAAATTTTTAGTTTAAGTTCATATAAATTGTTTGTTAAAATTGTTAAAATGGCCAATGATAAAATCTCTCCGTCGGTTTTGAAGGCCTACTCAATATTAAAAGACAGAAATTTTTAGTTTAAGTTCATATAAATTGTTTGTTAAAATTGTTAAAATGGCCGATGAAGAAATTATCGTCGATTTCCAAGGCCTCCAATGTTAATAAGACGGGTTTTTATTTTTAAGTTATTATTTCATATATTCAATTTTATTCATATTTATTTATTACTAACACTTTTACTAAGTGTGTTTACAGGTACACAGAGTTGCTTCCATTGAAGCTATTCGAAGAGCTCAAACTATATTTTTATTCATTATTGTGTAAATATCGACGTTAGGCAAATCTTAGGCCGTTGCTTATGTTATTATTTTATTTTATTACTTGTGTATATTGCATATTTATTATACTTGTACATTATTTTATATTCTTCCTCAATTTGAAAAAAAAATTGAATTCAGTCGGGACCCACATTTGTGGATTCCGAAGGATGCCTAACCCCTTCCCTTCGGAATAATTTGAACCCCTTACCTAGAATCAAATTGGTTTCGTAGATCATTTAATGGTTTTCTAGTTTTTATCCTAAAATTAGGTGGCGACTCTTTTTAAAAACTCGTTCATTTTTAAAATTCATTAAAATTGAATCAATTAATTATTTTTTGAGTCACCGCGATGTTTCGCCCTATTTGAATAGAGTGGGGATGTAAATAGTGAGGGCCAACCGTATGCATAGCCAAGGTCTTGACGGACGTCCACAAAAACGTTTGGCACTTTTAACGTCGGAATCCGGATCACCCAAAAAATGGTGTGCTATAGCACACGAAAAATTGTCGAAATGGGGGTATGCGCATTTCGGGGCTATTTTGACCTTGAAAATGGGTCGGAATGACCGTGAGGGCCAACCGGATGCATAGCCAAGGTCTTGACGGACGTCCACAAAAATATTTGGCACTTTTGACGTCAGGATACGGATCACCCAAAATATAGTGTGCTATAGCATATGAAAAATCATCGAAATGGGGGTATGCGCGCTTCGGGGCAATTTTGACCTTCAAAATGAGTCAGAATGACCGTGAGGGCCAACCAGATGCATAGATAAGGTCTTGACGGACGTCCACAAAAAATATTGGCACTTTTGACGTCGGGATCCGGATCACCCAAAAAATAGTGTGCTATAGCACACGAAAAGTCGTCGAAATGGGGGGGTATGCGCGCTTCGTGGCTATTTTGACCTTGAAAATGGGTCGGAATGGCCGTGAGGGCCAACTGCATGCATAGACAAGGTCTTGACGGACGTCCACAAAAAAAAAATTGGCACTTTTGACGTCGGGATCCGGATCACCCAAAAAATTGTGTGCTATAGCACACGAAAAATCGTCAAAATGGGGGTATGCGCGCTTCGGGGCTATTTTGACCTTGAAAATGGGTCGGAATGGCCGTGAGGGCAAACCAAATGCATACACAAGGTCTTGACGGATGTCCACAAAAAATTTTGGCACTTTTGACTTCAGGATCGTGCTATAAGCACATGAAAAATCGTCGAAATGGGGGTATGTGCTACGGGGCTATTTTGACATTGAAAATGGGTCGGAATGGCCGTGAGGGCCAACCGGATGCATAGCCAAGGTCTTGACGGACATCCACAAAACTTTTTGGCACTTTTGACTTTGGGATCCGGATCACCCAAAAAATGTTGTGCTATAGCACACGAAAAATCATCGAAATAGGGGTATGCGCGCTTCGGGGCTATTTTGACCTTGAAAATGGGTCGGAATGGACGTGAGGGCCAACCGAATGCATAGCCAAGGTCTTGACGGACGTCCACAAAAATTTTTGGCACTTTTGACGTCGGGATCCGGATCACCCAAAGAATGGTGTGCTATAGCACACAAAAAATAGTCGAAATGGGTGTATACGCGCTTCGGGACTATTTTGACCTTGAAAATGGGTCAGAATGGATGTGAGGACCAACCGGTTGCATATCCAAGGTCTTGACGGACGTCCACAAAAACTTTTGGCACTTTTGACGTCGGGATCCGGATCACCTAAAAAATTGTGTGCTATATAGCACATGAAAAATCGTCGAAATAGAGGTATGCGCGCTTTGGGGCTATTTTGACCTTGAAAATGGGTTGGAATGGCCGTGAGGGCAAACCGGATGCATAGACAAGGTCTTGACGGATGTCCACAAAAACTTTTGCACTTTTGACGTCGGTATCCGGATCACCCAAAAAATGGTATGCTATAGCACACGAAAAATCGTCAAAATGGGGGTATGCGCGCTTCGGGGCTATTTTGACCTTGAAATTGGGTCGGAAGGGCCGTGAGGACCAACCGGATGCATAGCCAAGGTCTTTACGGACGTCCACAAAGAATTTTGGCACTTTTGACGTCGAGATCCGAATCACCCAAAAAATGGTGTGTTATAGCACACGAAAAATCATCGAAATGAGGGTATGCGCGCTTTGGGGCTATTTTGTCCTTCAAAATGGGTCGGAATGGCCGTGATGGCGAACCGAATGCATAGCCAAGGTCATGACGGACGTCCACAAAAACATTTGGCACTTTTGACGTCGGGATCCGGATCACCCAAAAATGGTGTGCTATAGCACACGAAAAATTGTCGAAATGGGGGTATGCGCTTCGGGACTATTTTGACATTGAAAATGGGTCGTAATGGCCGTGAGGGCCAACCGGATGCATAGCCAACGTCTTGACGGACGTCCACAAAAGTTTTTGGAACTTTTGACGTCAGGATCCGGATCACCCAAAAAATGGTGTGTTATAGCACACGAAAAATCGTCGAAATGGGGGTATGCGCGCTTCGGGGCTATTTTGACCTTTAAAATGGGTCGGAATGGCCGTGTGGGACAACCTGATGCATAGCCAAGGTCTTTACGGACGTCCACAAAAAAGTTTGGCATTTTTGATGTCGGCATCCGGATCACCCAAAAAATGGTGTGCTTTAGCACAAGAAAAATCGTTGAAATTGGGGTATGCGCTTCGGGGCTATTTTGACCATGAAAATGGGTCGGAATGGTCGTGAGGGCCAACCGGATGCATAGCCAAGGTCTTGACGGACTTCCACAATAAAAGTTGGCACTTTTGATGTCGGGATCCGGATCACCCAAAAAATGGTGTGCTATAGCACATGAAAAATCGTTGAAATGGGGGTATACGTGCTTCGGTGCTATTTTGACCTATAAAATGGGTCAGAATGGCCGTGAGGGCCAATCGGATGCATAGCCAAGGTCTTGACGGATTTCCACAAAAATGTTTGGCACTTTTGACGTCGGGATCCGGATCACCCAAAAAATGGTATGCTATAGCACACGAAAAATCGTCAAACTGGGGGTATGCGCGCTTCGGGGCTATTTTGACTTTGAAAATGGGTCGGAAGCCCCGTGAGGTCCAACCGTATTCATAGCCAAGGTCTTGAAGGACGTCCACAAAAACTTTTGGCACTTTTAACGTCGGGATCCGGATCACCCAAAAAATGGTTTGTTTATAGCACACGAAAAATCATCGAAATGGGGTATGCGCGCTTCGGGGCTATTTTGACCTTGAAAATGGATTGTAATGGACGTGAGGGCCAACCGGATACATAGCCAACTTCTTGACGGACGTCCAAAAATACTTTTGGCACTTTTGACGTCGGGATCCGGATCACCCAAAAAATTGTGTGCTATAGCACACGAAAAATCGTCGAAATTGGGGTATGCACGCTTCGAGGCTATTTTAACCTTGAAAATGGGTCGTAATGGCCGTGAGGTCCAATCGGATGCATAGAAAAGGTCTTGACGGACGTCCACAAAAAAATTTGGCACTTTTGACATCGGGATCCGGATCACCCAAAAAATAGTGTGCTATAGCACACGAAAAATCGTCGAAATGGGGGTATGCGCGCTTAAGAGCTATTTTGACCTTGAAAATGGGTCGTAATCGCCGTAAGGGCCAACCGGATGCATAGCCAATGTCTTGACGGACGTCCACAAAATTTTTTAGCACTTTTGACGTCGCAATCTGGATCACCCAAAAAATGGTGTGCTCCAGCACACGAAAAATCGTCGAAATGGGGGTATGCGCGCTTCGGGGCTATTTTGACCTTTAAAATGGGTCGGAATAGCCGTGAGGGACAACCGGATTCATAGCTAAGGTCTTGACGGACGTCCACAAAAACGTTTGGCACTTTTGATGTCGGCATCCGGATCACTCAAAAAATGGAAATCGTTGAAATGGGGGTATGCGCTTCGGGGCTATTTTGACCATGAAAATGGGTCGGAATGGTCGTGAGGGACAACCGGATGCATTGCCAAGGTCTTGACGGATTTCCACAATAAAATTTGACACTTTTGACGTCGGGATCCGGATCACCCAAAAAATGGTGTGCTATAGCACACGAAAAATCGTCGAAATGGGGGTATAGATCGGAATGGACGTGAGGGCCAACCGGATGCATAGCCAAGGTATTGACGAACGTCCACAAAACATTTTGGCCCTTTTGACATCGGGATCCGGATCACCCAAAAAATGGTGTGCTATAGCACACGAAAAATCGTCAAAATGTGTGTATGCGCGCTTCGGGCTTTTTTGACCTTGAAAATGGATCGGAATAGACGTGAGGGCCAACCGGATGCATATCCAACGTCTTGACGGATGTCCACAAAATTTTTTGGCACTTTTGACATCGGGATCTGGATCACCCAAAAAATGGTGTGCTATAGCACACGAAAAATCGTCGAAATGGAGGTATGCGCGCTTCGAGGCTATTTTGACGTTGAAAATGGGTCGGAATGGCCGTGAGGGCCAACCGGATGCATAGCAATGGTCTTGACGGACGTCCACAAAACATTTTGGCACTTTTGACGTCGAGATCCGGATCACCCAAAAAATGGTGTGCTATAGCACACGAAAAATCGTCGAAATGGGGGTATGCGCTTCGGGGCTATTTTGACCTTGAAAATGGGTCGGAATGGCCGTGAGGGCCAACCGGTTGCATAGCCAAGGTCTTGATGGACGTCCACAAAAAAGTTTGGCACTTTTGACATCGGGATCCGGATCACCCAAAAAATGGTGTGCTACAGCACACGAAAAAGCATCGAAATGAGGGTATGCGCGCTTCGGGGCTATTTTGACCTTGAAAATGGGTCGAAATGGCCGTGAGGGCCAACCGGATACATAGCCAAGGTCTTGATGGACGTCCACAAAAAATTTTGGTACATTTGACGTCGGGATCCGGATCACCCAAAAAATGTTTTGCTGTAGCACATGAAAAATCGTCGAAATGGGGGTATGCGCGCTTCGGGGCTATTTTGACCTTGAAAATGGGTCAAAATGGCAGTGAGGGCCAACCGGATGCATAGACAAGGTCTTGACGGACGTCCACTAAAACGTTTGGCACTTTTGACGTCGGATCCGGATCACCCAAAAAATTGTGTGCTATATAGCACACGAAAAATCGTCGAAATGGGGGTATGCGCTCTTCGGGGCTATTTTAACCTTGAAAATGGGTCGGAATGGCCGTGAGTGCCAACCGGATGCATAGCCAAGGTCTTGACGGACGTCCACAAAAATATTTGGCACTTTTGACGTCGGGATTTGGATCACCCAAAAAATGGTGTGCTATAGCACATGAAAAATCATCGAAATGGGGGTATGCGCACTTCGGGGCTATTTCGACCTTTAAAATGGGTCAAAATGGATGTGAGGGCCAACCGGATACATAGCCAAGGTCTTGACGGACGTCCACAAAAATTTTGGACCTTTTGACGTCGGGATCCGGATCACCCAAAAAATGGTGTGCTATAACACACGAAAAATCATCGAAATGGGGGTATGCGCGCTTCGGGGCTATTTTGACCTTAAAAATGGGTCGGATTGGCCGTGAGGGCAAACCGGATGCATAGACAAGGTCTTGACGGACGTCCACAAAAACGTTTTGCACTTTTGACGTCGGGATCCGGATCACCCAAAAAATAGTGTGCTATAGCACACGAAAAATAGTCGAAATGGGGTATGCACGCTTCGGGGCTATTTTGACCTTGAAAATGGGTCGGAATGGCCATTAGGGCCAACCCGATGCATAGACAAGGTCTTGACGGACGTCCACAAAACATTTTGAAACTTTTGACGTCAGAATCCGGATAACCCAAAAAATGGTGTGCTATAGCACACGAAAAATCATCGAAATGGGGGTATGCGCTTCGGGGCTATTTTGACCTTGAAAATAGGTCGGAATGGCCGTGAGGGCAAACCGGATGCATAGCCAAGGTCTTGACAGACATCCACAAAAATTTTGGCACTTTTGACATCGAAATCCGGATCACCCAAAAAATAGTGTGCTATAGCACACGAAAAATCGTCGAAATGGGGGTATGCGCACTTCGGGGCTATTTTGACCTTGAAAATGGATCGGAATGGCCGTGAGGGCCAACCGGATGCATATCCAAGGTCTTGACGGACGTCCACAAAAAAATTTGGCACTTTTGACGTCGTGATCTGGATCACCCAAAAAATGGTGTGCTATAGCACACGAAAAATCATCAAAATGGGGGTATGCGCTTCGGGGCTATTTTGATGTTGAAAATGGGTTGAAATGGCCGTGAGGGCCAACCGGATGCATAGCCAAGGTCTTGACGGACGTCCACAAAAAATTTTGGTACTTTTAACGTCGGGATCCGGATCACCCAAAAAATGGTTTGCTGTAGCACATGAAAAATCGTCGAAATGGGGGTATACGCGCTTCGGGGCTATTTTGACCTTGAAAATGGGTCGAAATGGCAGTGAGGGCCAACCGGATGCATAGACAAGGTCTTGACGGACGTCCACTAAAACATTTGGCACTTTTGACGTCGGGATCCGGATCACCCAAAAAATGGTGTGCTATATAGCACACGAAAAATTGTCGAAATGAGGGTATGCGCGCTTCTAGGCTATTTTGACCTTGAAAATGGGTCGAAATGGCCGTGAGGGCCAACCGGATACATAGCGAAGGTCTTGACGGACGTCCACAAAAAGTTTTGGTACTTTTGACGCCGGGATCCGGATTACCCAAAAAATGGTGTGCTATAGCACACAAAAAATCGTCGAAATGGTGGTATGCGCACTTCGGGGCTATTTTGACCTTGAAAATGGGTCGAAATGGCCGTGAGGGCCAACCGGATGCATAGCCAAGGTCTTGATGGACGTCCACAAAAAATTTTGGCACTTTTGTCATCGAGATCCGGATCACCCAAAAAATGGTGTGCTGTAGCACACGAAAAATCATTGAAATGGGGTATGCGCGCTTCGGGGCTATTTTGACCTTGAAAATGGGTCAGAATGGCCATGAGGGCCAACCGGATGCATAGCCAAGGACTTGACGGACGTCCACAAAAAAGTTTGGCACTTTTAACGTCGGGATCCGGATCACCCAAAAAATGGTGTGCTATAGCACACGAAAAATTGTCGAAATGGGGGTATGCGCGCTTCGGGGCTATTTTGACCTTGAAAATGGGTCGGAATGACCATGAGGGCCAATCGGATGCATAGCCAAGGTCTTGACGGATGTCCACAAAAATATTTGGCACTTTTGACGTCGGGATCCGAATCACCCAAAAAATAGTGTGCTATAGCACACGAAAAATCATTGAAATGGGGGTATGCGCGCTTCGGGGATAATTTGACCTTGAAAATGAGTCAGAATGACCGTGAGGGCCAACCAGATGCATAACAAAGGTCTTGACGGACGTCCACAAAAATTTTGACAATTTTGACGTCGAGATCCGGATCGCCCAAAAATTGTGTGTTATAACACACGAAAAATCATCGAAATGGGGGTATTCGTGCTTTGGGGCTATTTTGACCTTGAAAATGGGTCGAAATGGCCGTGAGGGACAACCGGATGCATATCCAAGGCCTTGACGGACGTTCACAAAAATATTTGGCACTTTTGACGTCGGAATCCGGATCATCCAAAAAATGGTGTGCTATAGCACACGAATAATCGTCGAAATGGGGGTATGCGCGCTTCGGGGCTATTTTGTCCTTGAAAATGGGTTGGAATGAGCGTGAGGGCCAACCGGATGCATAGCCAAGGTCTTAAAGGACGTCCACAAAAATTTTTGGCATTTTTAACGTCGGGATCTGGATCACCCAAAAAATGGTGTGCTATAGCACACGAAAAATTGTCGAAATGGGGGTATGCACGCTTCGGGGCTATTTTGACCTCGAAAATGGGTCGGATGGCCGTGAGGGCCAACCGGATGCATAGCTAAGGTCTTGACGGACGTCCACAAAAACTTTTGGCACTTTTGACGTCGGGATCCGGATCACCCAAAAAATGGTGTGCTATAGCACACGCAAAATCGTCGAAATGGGGGTATGCGCGCTTCGGGGCTATTTTGACCTTGAAAATGGGTCGGAATGGCCGTGAGGGCCAACCGGATGCATAGCCAAGGTCTTGAAGGACGTCCACAAAAATATTTGGCACTTTTGACGTCGGAATCCGGATCACCCAAAAAATGGTGTGCTATAGCACACGAAAAATCGTCGAAATAGGGGTATGCGCGCTTCGGGGCTATTTTGTCCTTAAAAATGGGTCGGAATGAGCGTGAGGGCCAATCGGATGCATAGCCAAGGTCTTGACGAATGTCCACAAAAAAGTTTGGCACTTTTAACGTCGGGATCCGGATCACCCAAAAAATTATTTGCTATAGCACACGAAAAATCATCGAAATGGGGGTATGCGCGCTTCGGGGCTATTTTGACCTCAAAAATGGGTCGTAATGGCCGTGAGGGCCAACTGGATGCATAGCTAAGGTCTTGACGGACGTCCACAAAAAATTTTGGACCTTTTGACGTCGGGATCCGGATCACCCAAAAAATGGTGTGCTATAACACACGAAAAATCGTCGAAATGAGGGTATGCGCGCTTCGGGGCTATTTTGACCTTGCAAATGGGTCGGAATGGCCGTGAGGGCAAAACGGATGCATAGACAAGGTCTTGACGGACGTCCACAAAAAATTTTGGCACTTTTGAAGTCGGGATCCGGATCACCCAAAAAATGGTGTGCTACAGCATACGAAAAATCATTGAAACGGGGTATGCGCGCTTCTGGCTATTTTGACCTTGCAAATGGGTCGGAATGGCCATTAGGGCCAACCCGATGCGTATCCAAGGTCTTAACGGACGTCCACAAAAAATATTGAAACATTTGACGTCGGAATCCGGATCACCCAAAAAATGGTGTGCTATAGCATAAGAAAAATCATCGAAATGGGGTATGCGCTTCGGGGCTATTTTGACCTTGAAAACGGGTCGGAATGGCCGTAAGGGCAAACCGGATGCATAGATAAGGTCTTGACAGACATCCACAAAATATTTTGGCACTTTTGACGTCGGGATCTGGATCTCCCAAAAAATGGTGTGCTATAGCGCATGAAAAATCGTCGAAATGGGGTATGCGCGTTTCGGAGCTATTTTGTCCTTGAAAATGGGTTGGAATGGCCGTGAGGTCCAACCGGATGCATAGCCAAGGTCTTGACGGACGTCCACAAAAAATTTTGGCACTTTTGACGTCGGGATCCGGATCACCCAAAAAATGGTGTGCTACAGCACACGAAAAATCATCAAAATGGGGGTATGCGCGCTTCGGAGCTATTTTGACCTTGAAACTGGGTCGGAATGGCCCTGAGGGATAACCGGATGCATAGCCAAGGTCTTGATGGACATCCACAAAAAATTTTGGCACTTTTGACATCGGGATCGGGATCACCCAAAAAATGGTGTGCTATAGCACACGAAAAATCGTCAAAATAGGTGTATGCGCTTCAGGCTATTTTGACCTTGAAAATGGGTCAGAATGGCCGTTAGGGCCAACCGAATGCATAACCAAGGTTTTGACGGATGTCCACAACACATTTTGGCACTTTTGACGTCGGGATCCCGATCACCCAAAAAATGTTGTGCTATAGCACACGAAAAATCATCGAAATGGGGGTATGCGCGCTTTGGGGCAATTTTGACCTTGAAAATGGGTCGAAATGGCCATGATGGCCAACCGGATGCATAGCCAATGTCTTGACGGACGTCCACAAAAACCTTTGGCACTTTTAACGTCGGGATTCGGATCACCCAAAAAATGGTGTGCTATAGCACACGAAAAATCGTGAAAATGGGGGTTTGCGCGCTTCAGGGCTATTTTGATCTTGAAAATGGGTCAGAATGGCCGTGAGGGCCAACCGGAAGCATAGCCAAGGACTTGACGGACGTCCACAAAAACTTTTGGCACTTTTGATGTCAGGATCCGGATCACCCAAAAAATGATGTGCTATAGCACACGAAAAATCATCGAAATGGAAGTATGCGCGCTTCGGGGCAATTTTGACATTGAAAATGGGTCGTAATGGCCGTGAGGGCCAACCGAATTCATAGCTAAGGTCTTGACGGACGTCCACAAAAAATTTTGGACCTTTTGACGTCGGGATTCGGATCACCCAAAAAATGATGTGCTATAACACACGAAAAATCGTCGAAATGGGGGTATGAGCGCTTCGGAGCTATTTGGACCTTGAAAATAGGTCGGAATGGATATGAGGGCAAACCGGATGCATAGACAAGGTCTTGACGGACGTCCACAAAAAATTTTGGCACTTTTGACGTCGGAATCCTGATCACCCAAAAAATGGTGTGCTATAGCACGAATAATTATCGAAATGGGGTATGCGCGCTTCGGGGCTATTTTGACCTTGAAAATGGGTCGGAGTGGCCGTTAGGGCCAACCCGATGCATAGCCAAGGTCTTGACGGACGTCCACAAAAAGATTTGGCACTTTTGCCGTCGGGATCCAGATCACCCAAAAAATGGTGTGCTATATCACACGAAAAATCATCGAAATAGGGGTATGCACGCTTCGGGGCTATTTTGTCCTTGAAAATGGGTCGGAATGAGCGTAAGGGCCAACCGGATGCATAGCCAAGGTCTTGAAGGACGTCCGCAAAAACATTTGGCACTTTTGACGTCGGGATCCGGATCACCCAAAAAATGGTGTGCTATAGCACACGAAAAATCATCGAAATAGGGGTATGCGCGCTTCGGGGCTATTTTGTCCTTGAAAATGGGTCGGAATGAGCGTGAGGGCCAACCGGATGCATAGCCAAGCTCTTAAAGGACGTCCACAAAAAAGTTTGGCACTTTTAACGTCGGGATCCGGATCACCCAAAAAATGGTGTGCTATAGCACACGAAAAATCGTCGAAATGGGGGTATGCACGCTTCGGGGCTATTTTGACCTCGAAAATGGGTCGGAATGGCTGTGAGGGCCAACCGGATGCATAGCTAAGGTGTTGACGGACGTCCACAAAAACTTTTGGCACTTTTGACATCGGGATCCGGATCACCCAAAAAATGGTGTGCTATAGCACACGAAAAATTGTCGAAATGGGGGTATGCGCGCTTCGGGGCTATTTTGACCTTGAAAATGGGTCGGAATGGCTGTGGGGGCCAATCGGATGCATAGCCAAGGTCTTGAAGGACGTCCACAAAAATATTTGGCACTTTTGAACGTCGGATCCGATCAACCGCAAAAGTGGTGTGCTATAGCACACCGAAATTGTCGATAGGGGTTGTATGCGCGCTTCGGGGTAATTTGTCCTTAAATGGTCGGAATGAGCGTGCAGGGCCAAATCGGATGCATAGCCAAAGGTCCTTGACGAAACGTCACAAATTAATAGTCATTTTAACGTCGGGATCCGGATCACCCAAAAAATAATTTGCTATAGCACACGAAAAATCATCGAAATGGGGGTATGCGCGCTTCGGGGCTATTTTGACCTCAAAAATGGGTCGTAATGGCCGTGAGGGCCAATTGGATGCATAGCTTAGGTCTTGACGGACGACCACAAAAAAGTTTGGACCTTTTGACGTCGGGATCCGGATCACCCAAAAAATGGTGTGCTATAACACACGAAAAATCGTCGAAATGAGGGTATGCGCGCTTCGGGGCTATTTTGACCTTGCAAATGGGTCGGAGTGGCCGTGAGGGCAAAACGGATGCATAGACAAGGTCTTGACGGACGTCCACAAAAATTTTTGGCACTTTTGACGTCGGGATCCGGATCACCCAAAAAATGGTGTGCTACAGCACACGAAAAATCATTGAAATGGGGTATGCGCGCTTCGGGCTATTTTGACCTTGCAAATGGGTCGGAATGGCTATTAGGGCCAACCCGATGCGTATCCAAGGTCTTAACGGACGTCCACAAAAAATGTTGAAACATTTGACGTCGGAATCCGGATCACCCAAAAAATGGTGTGCTATAGCATAAGAAAAATCATCGAAATGGGGGTATGCGCTTCGGGGCTATTTTGACCTTGAAAATGGGTCGGAATGGCCGTGAGGGCAAACCGGATGCATAGATAAGGTCTTGACAGACATCCACAAAATATTTTGGCACTTTTGACGTCGGGATCTGGATCTCCCAAAAAATGGTGTGCTATAGCGCATGAAAAATCGTCGAAATGGGGTATGCGCGTTTCGGAGCTATTTTGTCCTTGAAAATGGGTTGGAATGGCCGTGAGGTCCAACCGGATGCATAGCCAAGGTCTTGACGGACGTCCACAAAAAATTTTGGCACTTTTGACGTCGGGATCACCCAAAGAATGGTGTGCTATAGCACACGAAAAATCATCAAAATGGGGGTATGCGCATTTCGGGGCTATTTTGAATTTGAAAATGGGTTGGAATGGCCGTGAGGGCCAACCTGATGCATAGCCAAGGTCTTAAAGGACGTCCACAAAAAATGTTGGCACTTTTAACGTCGGGATCCGGATCACCCAAAAAATGGTGTGCTACAGTACACGAAAAATCATCGAAATGGGAGGTATGCGCGCTTCGGGGCTATTTTGACCTTGAAAATGGGTCGGAATGGCCGTGAGGGCCAACCGGATGCATAGCTAAGGTCTTGACGGACGTCCACAAAAATATTTGGCACTTTTGACGTCGGGATCCGGATCACCCAAAAAATGGTGTGCTATAGCACACGAAAAATCGTCGAAGGGCTATTTTGTCCTTGAAAATGGGTCAGAATGGCCATGAGGGCCAACTGGATGCATAGCCAAGGTCTTGACGGACGTCCACAAAAATATTTGGCACTTTTGACGTCGGGATCCGGATAACCCAAAAAATTGTGTGCTATATCACACGAAAAATAGTCGAAATAGGGGTATGCGCGCTTCGGGGCTATTTTGTCCTTGAAAATGGGTCAGAATGAGCGTAAGGGCCAACCGGATGCATAGCCAAGGTCTTGACGAACGTCCACAAAAACGTTTGGCCCTTTTGACATCGGGATCCGGATCACCCAAAAAATGGTGTGCTATAGCACACGAACAATTGTCAAAATGGGTGTATGCGCGCTTCGGGCTATTTTGACCTTGAAAATGGGTCGAAATGGCCGTGAGGGCCAACCGGATGCATAGCCAAGGTCTTGACGGATGTCCACAAAACATTTTGGCACTTTTGACGTCGGGATCCGGATCACCTAAAAAATGGTGTGCTACAGCACACGAAAAATCATCGAAATGGGGGTATGCGCGCTTCGGGGCTATTTTGACCTTGAAAATGGGTCGGAATGGCCGTGAGGGCCAACCGGATGCATAGCCAAGGTCTTGACAGACGTCTACAAAAATTTTTGGCACTTTTGACGTTGGGATTCGGATCACCCAAAAAATGGTGTGCTATAGCACACGAAAAATCGTCGAAATGGGGATTTGTGTGCTTCGGGGCTATTTTGATATTGAAAATGGGTTGAAATGGCCGTGAGGGCCAACCGGATGCATAGCCAAGGTCTTGACAGATGTCCACAAAAACTTTTGGCACTTTTGACGTCGGGATCCGGATCACCCAAAAAATGGTGTGATATATCACACGAAAAATCATCGAAATGGGGTATGCGCACTTCGGGGATATTTTGACATTGAAATGGGTCGGAATGACCGTGAGGGCCAACCGAATGCATAGCTAGTCTTGACGGACTCCACAAAAAAATTTTGGGACCTTTTGGAGTCGTGATCCGGACACCCAAAAAAGATGTGCTATAAAAACAACGAGAAAAATCGTCGAAAGGGGGTTTTGAGCGCTTCGTGGCATTTTGCCTTTAAAATGGGTCGGGAATGATGTGAGGGCAACCGGAATGAAGAGACAAGGTCTTTACGGACGTCCAAAAAAGGTTTTGGCCTTTTGACGTCCGTAATCCAGATCACCAGAAAAATGTGTACTGATAGCAACACGAAAAATCATCAAAATGGTGTATGCGCTTCCGGGCTATGTTTGACCCTTAAAATTGTACGGAAAAGTGTCCATTAGGGCCACCCACGATCCATAGCAAGGTCTTGATGTGACAGTCCTCAAAACATTTGGCACTTTGCGCCGTCGTGATCCGAAATACACCCAAAAAATGTGTCTATAGCACACAAAATCGTCGAAATGGGTATGCCACCTTCGGGGCCTATTTTGACCTTGAAAAATGGGTCGGATGGCCGTGAGGGCAAGACCGGATGCAAGACAAGTCCTTGACCAGACGTCCAAAATATTTGGCGACTTTGTTGAACGTCGGAATCCGGATCACCCCAAAAAACCCAAAAAAAGGGTGTGCTATAGACACGAAAAAATCGTCGAAATAGGTTATGCCGCTTTGGGGGCTATTTTTACCTTGAAATGGGGTCGGAATGGCCGTGAGGGCCAACCGGATGCATAGCCAAGGTCTTGACGGACGTCCACAAAAAAATTTGGAACTTTTGACGTCGGGATCCGGATTACCCAAAAAATGGTGTGCTATAGCACACGAAAAATCATCGAAATGGGGGTATGTGCTTCGGGGCTATTTTGACCTTGAAAATGGGTCAGAATGGCCGTGAAGGACAACCGGATGCATAGCCAAGGTCTTGAAGAACGTCCACAAAAAACATTTTGGTACTTTTGACGTCGAGATCCGGAACACCTAAAAAATCGAAAAATCGTCCAAATGAGGGTTTACGCGCTTCGGGGCTATTTTGATCTTGAAAATGGGTTGGAATGGACGTGAGGGACAACCGAATGCATAGTTAAGGTCTTGAAGGACGTCCACAAAAACTTTTGGCACTTTTAACGTCGGGATCCGGATCACCCAAAAAATGGTGTGCTATAGCACACGAAAAATCATCGAAATGGGGTATGCGCGCTTCGGGGATATTTTGACCTCAAAAATGGGTCGGAATGGCCGTGAGGGCCAACCGGATGCATAGCTAAGGTCTTGACGGACGTCCACAAAACATTTTGGCACTTTTGATGTCAGGATCCGGATCACCCAAAAAATGGTGTGCTATAGCACAGGAAAAATCATCGAAATGGGGGTATGCGCGCTTTGGGGCTATTTTGACCTTGAAAATGGGTTGGAATGGCCGTGAAGTCCAACCGG
The DNA here is from genome assembly GCA_016801875.1 of Solanum sitiens. NCBI lineage: Eukaryota > Viridiplantae > Streptophyta > Magnoliopsida > Solanales > Solanaceae > Solanum > Solanum sitiens. Next base: position 11,333 of record JABWTJ010001389.1, on the reverse strand, counting down.
ATGCATAGCCAAGGTTTTGACGGACATCCACAAAAACCTTTGGCACTTTTGACGTCGGGATTCGGATCACCCAAAATATGTTGTGCTATAGCACACGATAAAATCGTTGAAATGGTGGTTTGCGCGCTTCGGGGCTATTTTGATCTTGAAAATGAATCGGAATAAGCGTGAGGGCCAACCGGATGCATAGCCAAAGTCTTGAAGGACGTCCACAAAAAATTTTGGCATTTTTAACGTCGGGATCCGTATCACCCAAAAAATGGTGTGCTATAGCACACGAAAAATTGTCAAAATGGGGGTATGCGTGCTTCGGGGCTATTTTGACCTTGAAAATGGGTCGGAATGGCCGTGAGGGCAAACCGGATGCATAGCCAAAGTCTTGAAGGACGTCCACAAAAAATATTGGCATTTTTAACGTCGGGATCCGGATCACCCAAAAAATGGTGTGCTATAGAACACGAAAAATCGTCGAAATGGGGGTATGCGTGCTTCGGGGCTATTTTGACCTTGAAAATGGGTCGGAATGGCCGTGAGGGCAAACCGGATGCATAGACAAGGTATTGACGGATGTCCACAAAAAAATTTGGCACTTTTAACGTCGTGATCCAGATCACCCTAAAAATGGTGTGCTATAGCACACGAAAAATCATCGAAATTGGATATGCGCACTTCGGGGCTATTTTGACCTTGAAAATGTGTCGGAATGACCATTAGGGCCAACCCGATCCATAGCCAAGGTCTTGACGGACGTCCACAAAAATATTTGGCACTTTTGCCATCGGGATCCGGATCACCCAAAAAATGGTGTGCTATAGCACACGAAAAATCGTCGAAATGGGGGTATGCGCGCTTCGGGGCTATTTTGACCTTGAAAATGGGTCGGAATGGCCGTGAGGGCAAACCGGATGCATAGACAAGGTCTTGACAGACGTCAACAAAAATTTTTGGCACTTTTGACGTCGGGATCCGGATCACCCAAAAAATGGTGTGCTATAGCACACGAAAAATCGTCGAAATGCGGGTATGCGCGCTTTGGGGCTATTTTTACCTTGAAAATGGGTCGGAATGGCCATGAGGGCCAATCGGATGCATAGCCAAGGTCTTGACGGACGTCCACAAAAAAATTTGGAACTTTTGACGTCGGGATCCGGATTACCCAAAAAATGGTGTGCTATAGCACACGAAAAATCGTCGAAATGGGGGTATGTGCTTCGGGGCTATTTTGACCTTGAAAATGGGTCAGAATGGCCGTGAAGGACAACCGGATGCATAGCCAAGGTCTTGACGAACGTCCACAAAAATTTTTTTGGCACTTTTTACGTCGAGATCCGGAACACCCAAAAAATGGTGTGCTATAGCACACGAAAAATCATCCAAATGGGGGTTTACGCGCTTCGGGGCTATTTTGATCTTGAAAATGGGTTGGAATGGCCGTGAGGGCCAACCGAATGGCATAGTTTATTAAGGGTCTTGAAGGACGTCCACAAAATTTTTGGCACTTTTAACGTCGGGACCGATCACCCAAAAAATGGTGGTTCTAATAGCAACACAAAAACATCGAAATGGGGGTATGCACGCTTTCGGGGGCATTTTGACATCGAAATGGTCGGAATGGCTGTAGGTCCACCGGATGCAAACCACAAGGTCCTTGACGGACGTCCACGAAAAATTTGTTTTAGCACTTTTGACGTTTTCGGAATCCGGATCCACCCAAAAAATGGTGTTCGCTATGCACAACGAAAAATCGTCGAAATGGGGAATTACGCGATTTCGGGGCTATTTGGACCTTGAAAATGGGTCGGAATGCCTTGAGGTTCCAATCGGAGTTCATAGCCAATGTCTTGATGGACGTCCACAAAAAATTTTGTGGCACTTTTTTCCATCGAGAGATCCGGACACCAAAAATGGTGTGCTGAAGCACACGAAAATCATTGAATGGGGTATGCGCGCTTCGGGGCTATTTTGACCTTGAAAATGGGTCGGAATGGCCGTGAGGGCCAACCGGATGCATAGCCAAGGTCTTGAAGGACGTCCACAAAAATATTTGGCACTTTTGACGTCGGAATCCGGATCACCCAAAAAATGGTGTGCTATAGCACACGAAAAATCGTCGAAATAGGGGTATGCGCGCTTCGGGGCTATTTTGTCCTTAAAAATGGGTCGGAATGAGCGTGAGGGCCAATCGGATGCATAGCCAAGGTCTTGACGAATGTCCACAAAAAAGTTTGGCACTTTTAACGTCGGGATCCGGATCACCCAAAAAATTATTTGCTATAGCACACGAAAAATCATTGAAATGGGGGTATGCGCGCTTCGGGGCTATTTTGACCTCAAAAATGGGTCGTAATGGCCGTGAGGGCCAACTGGATGCATAGCTAAGGTATTGACGGACGTCCACAAAAAATTTTGGACCTTTTGACGTCGGGATCCGGATCACCCAAAAAATGGTGTGCTATAACACACGAAAAATCGTCGAAATGAGGGTATGCGCGCTTCGGGGCTATTTTGACCTTGAAAATGGGTCGGAATGGCCGTGAGGGCAAAACGGATGCATAGACAAGGTCTTGACGGACGTCCACAAAAACTTTTGGCACTTTTGAAGTCGGGATCCGGATCACCCAAAAAATGGTGTGCTACAGCATACGAAAAATCATTGAAACGGGGTATGCGCGCTTCTGGCTATTTTGACCTTGCAAATGGGTCGGAATGGCCATTAGGGCCAACCCGATGCGTATCCAAGGTCTTAACGGACGTCCACAAAAAATATTGAAACATTTGACGTCGGAATCCGGATCACCCAAAAAATGGTGTGCTATAGCATAAGAAAAATCATCGAAATGGGGTATGCGCTTCGGGGCTATTTTGACCTTGAAAACGGGTCGGAATGGCCGTAAGGGCAAACCGGATGCATAGATAAGGTCTTGACAGACATCCACAAAATATTTTGGCACTTTTGACGTCGGGATCTGGATCTCCCAAAAAATGGTGTGCTATAGCGCATGAAAAATCGTCGAAATGGGGTATGCGCGTTTCGGAGCTATTTTGTCCTTGAAAATGGGTTGGAATGGCCGTGAGGTCCAACCGGATGCATAGCCAAGGTCTTGACGGACGTCCA
>JABWTJ010001388.1:0-67035 GCA_016801875.1 Solanum sitiens | reverse complement strand
CGTGACACTCCGATCCCCTAATTCTACGTGTCGGTTCGTGACACCCGATCCCCTAATACTATGTGTCGGAACGTGACACTCCGATCCCCTAATTCTACGTGTCGGTTCGTGACACCCGATCCCCTAATACTATGTGTCGGAACGTGACACTCCGATCCCCTAATTCTACGTGTCGGTTCGTGACACCCGATCCCCTAATACTATGTGTCGGAACGTGACACTCCGATCCACTAACATCATTCTATCAATTCATCAAGCCTTCTTTTATACCAAGGCATCATCAATCTCAAGGTAAATTAGGGTTCTTCAAGATTTTGGATTCAAAAGCTTCATTATGCTTATTTTATCACACAATCACATAATCACATTCATGCAAGCATACAATTAAGCATATAGAAGGGTTCACAATACTACCAATACATATCATTCACTATTAAGAGTTTACTACGAATAGTATCAAAACCATAACCTACCTTCACCAAGGATTCTTGATCAAGCAAGCAATCTCTCAAGCTTTTTGTTTCCTCTTTGGTTGTCTCTCTCTATCGATCGTTTCTTTTCTCTCCTTCTTCTCTCTATTTTTTCTTCTTCCAAACTCTCTCTCTTTTCCCTAATTAGCATATAATTAGGTATAAAAGATGAGGAAACAACCCACTAAGTAACTCAAGGTCATCTCCTTTACACCCCCAAGAATTTGAGTTATTAATATTAACCCACGAAGTTTATAATTATAGCAAGAATAGTCCAAAACTCCCCTTTAAAACTTACCCAGAAATTTGACCCAGACTGGGATTACGCAACCTGTGACGGTCCGTCGTGCCTACGATGGTCCGTCCTGCACTTCCGTCACGACGGACAGAGAATTGCTCTCAGTACCCAATTCTCAAGAGTTGAAGTGTTTTGAAACGGAACCTCACAACGGTCCGTCATGTCTGTGACGGTCCGTCCTGCAGGTCCGTCACAGACTTCAGAGAATTGCTCTCAGTACCCAATTCTCAAGAGTTGAAGTGTTTTGAAACGGAACCTCACAACGGTCCGTCATGTCTGTGACGGTTCGTCCTGCAGGTCCGTCACAGACTTCAGAGAATTGCTCTCAGTACCCAATTCTCAAGAGTTGAAGTGTTTTGAAACGGAACCTCACAACGGTCCGTCATGTCTGTGACGGTCCGTCATGTAGGTCCGTCACAGAGTTCAGAGAGTCGATTTCAGCACTCAAATATAAGAATTCCAAGTGTTTGGAACGAGACACCCTCGACGGTCCGTCGTGCCCATGACGGTCCGTCGTTGGATACGTCGTCTCAGACAGTTTTTCCAGAAATAAAATCTGGTGCTCAAAACGACTAAGCAGGTCGTTACAAGATCTCAGTTCAAAAATTCATGAAATCATTCGTATTCAAGGTGGACAATGTGGTAACCAATTGGTGCCAAGTTTTGGGAAGGTTTTTGTGCCAAACACGACATTGATTCTACCGGTCGTTACAATGGTGATTCTGATCTCCACTTGAGAGAATTAATGTGTATTACAATGAGGTTACCAGTGGAAGATTTGTTCCTAGGTATGTTCTTATGGATTTAGAGAAACATGGGCAATATTAGATATGGTCCTTATGGACACACATTCCATCATGATAACTTCGTTTTTGGACAAGCTGGTGCTGGTAAGAATTGGGCTAAAATATATTACACCGAGGTGCTGAATAGATTGATGTCGTTTTTTATCTTGTTCGTAAGGAAGTCGAAAACTCTGACTGCCTTCAAGGTTTGTGTTTCTACCAGCATTTTCTTTAACATTTTGTGTTCATTTGGTGTTTTTGTAGATCTATGCATTTTTGGAGGATTTATTTATGTTCTATGTGTTTGATTTTCAGGATTTCAATTGTGCCATTCATAGGGTGGGGGAAGAGGTTCTTTTATGGGAACACTTCTGATCTTAAAGATCAGACAAGAATACCTGGACAAAATAATGCTTACATTGTCCGTTTTCACTTCACCGAAGGTTTCTGACATTGTTGTTGAGCCTTATAATGCTACCTTGGCCGTGCATCATCAATTTGTTAAAACTACCGATGAGTGCATGCTTCTTGGTAATGAGGTTCTATATTACAGCTTATTCAGAACCCTAAAGCTCATCACCCCAAGCTGTAAGTCATTTCAGCATCTCGATTGCGCTTTTCATTGCGTCATCTGTTTGATTGTTGTTAGCTGAGCATGTTTGATATTTCTTGTTAGTTTTTTATTTAGCACTTTGAAGTTATGAATCATCGGCTAGATGGTTCCCTTCTCTTAGAACACGTAACACATGGAAATTCCCCCTTCTCTCCAACTCTTAGATCTTTTGAACCTCCATACTAATAGCCCATGGACTGTCCCAATCTTCATCAATCACCTTCTTGAGGATTAAGGAGCTAGCGTCCATAATAGTGTTCTCTTATACAATAAGCCACTACTTCATGAATTGTCAATACTTCATCACCTAAACTAGTAGTATTGGCAATGACCCATACTATTTCTGATGCATAATGCCAGAGAGCAAGAATCAGGCTTCTCTCTAGACGAGCCATCAATATTAAACTTAAATTTCCCTTGGGGAGGAAGATGTCACTATACTAATGTGCACCTCGTGGGTTTGTAGATCTCCAACTTTTGCATTATAAGTGGCCAGATGCTAAGAGATCTTTGGTTCCCATGGGAACCTCGTTCTAGCCAAGAGACTGAGTTTCTGATTTGTCATTAATAACTCTGTTTCTTCATATTGAACCTTCTTGGAAATTGATATTTCTTTTCTTTCGTAGATGCCATATATGATAGCTGGGGTAGTAAGATATAGTGGTTTCAGTTAATTAGAAGAATAATCAGCTTTCCACCATTGTGTTGCAACTTTATTTAACTGAATAAATGAGCCCTTAAGCTATTGCAGCAAGGTGTGTTCAGATGCTCTTAGCATAATCCCTTGTTAAGAGCAAATTTAGGATAGTTTCCTGTTGATAGATCTCACAACAACTTCACCATTCTTGCTTAACAGATTCTTCCTTAACACATTGCCCAAGGAAAAAGACCTTGTGAGACCAGTGATAAAATTCATCACACACCAAAAGTCCTAACTAATGTGAATGAGTTGTCAGTACTCATCAAGAATTATACGGCGGAAGACCATGATCTGCTAGCAAGTTTGCTTTTAAGAACTCAAATAAGAGACTTTGTTTACTGCAGATAGACTCGGAGGTGATAGAGTTCTTGAATATAAAATACCGATGAAAGGTAAGGAATGGAGATCTATGTACATTTTGTCATTGGTATCGAAAGTGACATAAATGGAGGATAGTTCAACATTTTCAGGAACTATATATGCAGCTTAGTCAATATTACATGAACCAGTGATGAAAGTAGAAGGAATGAAGCTTTATCATGTGTAAGTTTGAAAACATAACCCTCCTAACTAGCATCCTCAAAATCACCAAAGTTTTTATCATCCAACTAAAGATATGTGAATCGAATCATCTGAAGTCAAACTCTGTTGCAACAAAGTCCAAAAAGACACTAGTTGTACATAATTTAAGGATTATATGCATAGATATTATGAAACCTCATATACTGCCCTTACTTGATCTTTCTAATTGTGCAATATAAAGACAAAATACATATACCTTTCTTGCATAACATATCACCCACTGATAATTTTCTCTTTCTTACGATCCATAAAAAGAAAGATAATTTGTAAGATAGACTAGTAATGCACATTTTACTAAAAACCCATTGTTGCTCGTCTTTCTTGTTGAAGATTAAGAATGATATTTTTCATATGTAGATTTATTTAGTGAATTGATTATGATTAAGATATTGGGTCCTAGTCTTGAACTATAGTGCATTAATTATGATTAAGATATTGGGTCCTAGTCTTGAAGTATATGAAGCAGTTTTATTGCAGCAAATGCTTGGTAAGCTTCTAAACTTTTTTACTTGTATGGTAGACTTGATATAGAATGAAGGTTTTGAAAGTTGATATTTGTGTTAATTCTTGAGTTGAATACTTTTGAACTCGTAGTCGTTATTGGGGCTGACAAAAGATCTACAATAAATAAATGGACGAAACAATGTTTAAGTAGTAAGTGAGGTTTTGTTAATACGAACTCCAACATGATGCATGACTCTTCATAGATCTAGGCAATGCATGCAACGTTGTCTTTAATCATTTAATTTTGTTCAATTATCAGAGATTAGTTAAATTGCACATTAAATGTTCATAGGTTCTAATACTTCACATGTTAAAAGTTGAGTTAATACGGTTCTCAAATGTCAGCATTTTGATAGTTCATGTGTAGCAGGTTGTGCGAGGATAATGGTGTTTTCGTTGCTCTCCAAAAAAATTTAAAAAAATTCTTTCCAGGTACATAGTCTTGCTCACCCAAGATGACCTTCATATTAGTATGCTTGCATTTTTATTTAGTGTTTATGAAATTGATCATTACAACATAGTGAATACATAGATTTTGTTATAGATTCCATCTTTTTACCTCAATATGAACACACTTTAAATTAAATCATAATTTTGTCCTCTTTTTTTCCCACAGGTATAAGAGGTGAGAATTGAATCAAGACTACTTGAAATCTAAATGTTGCCACATTTTTTATACTTTGGAAGAAACTCCAGGTATTTGTCTTACTTTAAGGAGTAATATTTAGTAATCAAGTATGACATATATACTTTTATTAAGGAGCTTGAAATGAGATATTATCTAGCATAGTTGTAGTTTATCTTTATCGTATGATCATGGGTGTTTTATTATTCTATTTTCAATTTATGCAATTAAATTCAAATATAATATGAATATGAGATCATTTAATTATATCAAATGTTTTTAATTAGTGGAAAAAGATTTTTACGTTTTGTGATTACTATATATAACTTTTCAAGACATTTTTATCACAAATTAAATTAGTTTGTCATAATCTGAATACATTTAGTGACAATATATTTGTTCTAGTACCCTCCTTATCGAATATGAATTAATTTAATATTTTATTATGTCAATAAGTATCATACTTTTAATGACAAGATATATTCGACTACAAAATTGTTAACTATTAGAGTGATAAACTTGTCACTAATTTATACATTTAAGGACGAAATACTTTTTCTTATATAAAAGGTAGTCATTAGTGATGAAATTTCTTTTGTTCTACTACGAAATATAAATTTTTTTAGAGACGATTGGTATCGTCGCTAATTGAATTAAATAATTAGTGACCAAATAGTTTTGTCGACTTATTGACAAAAAAAAATTCTGTCACAAAATTTTTCTGACGAAATATGCTTTATAAATGACGAAATAATTTGTCCCTAATAATCAAATTTGTTGTAGTGCTTGTAGATTTCACTATTTCCTTTCAGTTTCGTCTTATTAACCCACTTGACTCCAATGGTTTTGTGCCCTTATGGAATATATGTTAACTCCCAAGTGTTATTTCCTTCAATAGAATCATGTCATCCGTAGCTTTTCTCCATTTATCCTCTTTGAAAGCATTCTCAAAAGTTGTAGGATCACAGTCTGCAAACAAAGGAAAGTGGGAAACATCTTCATTAACCAGAATTGTTGTTACCTTATAATCCATCATCTATGTGGGCCTTATGCAAGCATAACTAAGAGGCTGATCAGGTGCATTAATTTCTTCCACAACTTGTGGTGAAATATCATAACCTGCTTCAGTAGAAATTTCAGCAATTTTGGGTGTTGCAACTACTTCTTCGACTTCATTATTAATTAGGATTGGAGTAGACTGATGTGTATTCCAATACCAAGTATTCTCCTCATCAAAAACATCTCTTCTAGCCACAACCTTCTTTGTCAAGGATTGAATAGCTTGTATGCTTAATATAGATAAAATGGTGTGCTAGCATTTGATGTAAAAAAAATGAGGTTGCAGCAGTTGTACGTGTGCCTATTCCACCTTGGAGATATTGTGCGTTGACTCACGTAAAGGATGAGCTATCCTATGTAACTGTTTACAACGATTGTGGGGTGTTTTTATGTTAGATATGTACGAATTACTGGACCTGATTCTGAATCGTAGTGTGTGCGTAAATCTTGGACACAAGAAGTCTCGGCAAAAATTTTGAGAAAGATCCCTTTGTTGACAACGGTACTGTGTAGTGCAACGTATTACCATCTATAAACAGTTGTGATGACATTGTACTGATCCAGACAACTGAAATGATATATCTTTATTACCTGAATGGGCAGAAGGTGGAGATCTACTATTATGACTCCGGGACATTTAAATCCTAAGAGAAGATTCATACCATACACAAATAAACTCGGTACGATACATGAGCTGAAGTAGTAGTTGTTCTGTTGCTGTTAAGTAGAATTCTCGTGTTTAATTTCACATTCTTTTGTTTTTATATGACTTGGATTCAGATTAAGTTGTTTTTGTAATAGACATGTTTTGGATTGCCAAGGTAATCTGAAAGTTTTTTCCTTCACTCATTTTTAATTATTTCTTGCTTGTTTGCTTGTTTTTACTTGTGAGTTCCTTTCTACTGCTACATGAGCTGAAAAAGTAGTTTTTCCGTTGCTGATCATACCGTACATTCCATCATCAAATTTTAACAGTAGCAGTAGAAAGGAACTCACAAGTAAAAATACGTAATCAAGCAAGAAATAATTAAAAATGAGTAAAGGAAAAAACGTTCAAACTACATTGGCAATCCAAAACATGTCTATTACAAAAACAGCTTAATCTGCAATCCAAGTCACATAAAAACAAAAGAAGATGAAACTAAACATGAGAATTCTACTTGACAACAACAAAACAACTACTTCTTCAGCTCATGTATCGCAGTGTGGCTGTTTGTGTACGATATGAATCTTCTCTTAAGATTTAATTGTCTTGGAGTCATAATAGTATATCTCTACCTTCTGCCCGTTAAGGTTTATAAAGATATATCCTTTCAGTTGTGTAGATCACCACAATGTCATCACCATGTTTATACATGGTAACATGCTGCACAACACATTACCATTGTCAACAATGGGATCTTTCTCCAATGTCTGCCGAGTCTTCTTGTGTCCAAAATTTATGCACACACTACAATTCAGACTCATGTCCATTCCTCCGTTCATATCTTACATAAAAACATCCCTGCAATCGTTGTAAACAGTTACATAGGATAGCTCATCCTTTATCTCAGTCAACACACTTTATCTGCTAGGTAGAATAGGCACACGTACAACTGCTGCAACCTTATTTTTTACATCAAATTCTAGCACACGATGTTTCACTAACACCAAGCAAAACACATTTATCACCTCTATCATCAAGCTTCTTTCTTTTTGCTTTTGAAAGATGTGCATAAGCAATTTTTGAAGTGGTCTACTACCGATTTCCTTCCGCTCCAAATTTCTTGGAGTATTACATCTCGAAGAGCAAAAGTGGAACTTCTTTCCAAGATAAGAATGCTTCTGTTAGGTACATATGAATATGTATATGTATATTTTGAAGACTGGAAATCTGGTGCATTATGGAGCAAGCTGAGCAACCATGAATTAAGTCGGCAAAGATCACTTGAAGAGGAAAATAGGAGGCTGACTTAAATTTGGAAAAATACAACCTAATTGGATAAGGAAACAAGCATAAGTTTATAGTTATTATAATTCATTCAGAGAAGGAAAAACTATTTCCTACTTGGTTAAGGAAATAGTTTGAGGCGGTCAAGACAATTTTGTGACGACTTTTTTGTTTTGTAGTCAATGGAATTTCTTCAGTGACGAAACACTAAATCGTCTTAACTGACCCACCTTTAGTGACGAGTGACTGACGAAATTTTTTTTGTCACACAAATTTTTTTCTGACAAAATATGCTTTATAAATGACGAAATAATTAGTCCCTAATAATCAAATTTGTTGTAGTGCTTGTAGATTTAGCTATTTCCTTTCAGTTTTGTCTTAAAAACTCACTTGACTCCAATGGTTTTGTGCCCTTTTTGAATATATGTTTACTCCCAAGTGTTATTTCCTTCAATAGAATCATACCATCAATAGCTTTTCTCCATTTCTCTTCTTTGACAGTGCACGACCCAAAATCTGGCCGCGAGTGGCACCCACACTTATCCTACTATGTGAGCGAACCAACCAATCTAAAACCCCAACATATTGAACAAAATACAAAGCGGAAGACTTAAAACTCATTAACGAAATCAATTAAATAACTTCTAAAATTTATAACTCATTATCCCCAAAAATCTGGAAGTCATCATCACAAGAACATCTATCCTCAAGTTACTAATCTAAAAGTATCTAAGAAGCTAAAATAAATAAAAGGCTAGTCCATGCCGGAAGTTCAAGGCATCAAGACTTGAAGAGAAGATCCAGTCCAATTGCTGTTGAGTTGAAGACGACGGTACGTTTGCTGCATTCCCCAAATAACAAAGAAAGAAACAACAAGTAGGGGGTCAGTACAAAACACAAGTACTGAGTAGGTATCATCGGCCAACTCAAAATAGAAAACAGTATATATCAGTTCATATCATAAATCAACGACAATACTCAACATGTAGCAACAAGTACTATAATCATCAATAAGTACTACCAAGTTCATCCATGAGGACTCAAGCCTCAATACCACACTCATTTGGGAATTAGGTTCATTACATTGAGTATATTAACATCTCTTAAGATTCATTATCTTTCTTTCTCTTGTGTCGGTACGTGACACTCCGATCCCCTACTACTATGTGTCGGTACGTGACTCCGAGCCCCTAATGCGACGTGTCGGTTCGTGACACCCGAGTCCCTTAATACTATGGGTCGGAACGTGAACACTCCGACCCCGAATTCTACTGTCCTGTTCGTGACATCCGATCCCCGTAATACATGTGTCGAACGTGACCTCCGATCCGGTCACGACCCAAAATCTAGCCGCGAGTGGCACCCACACTCATCCTACTATGTGAGCGAACCAACCAATCTAAAACTCCAACATATTGAACAAAAATACAAAGCGGAAGACTTAAAACTCATTATCCCCAAATCTGGAAGTCATCATCACAAGAACATCTATCCTCAAGTTACAAATCTAGAAGTATCTAAGAAGCTAAAATAAATAAAAGGCTAGGCCATGCCGGAAGTTCAAGGCATCAAGACATTGAAGAGAAGATCCAGTCCAAGCTAGAAGCATTAGCTCACCCTGAAATCCGGTGTAGTGACGACTGGCTAGAAGTGCTGCTGAGTTGAAGACGACGGTACGTTTGCTGCATTCCCCAAATAACAAAGAAAGAAACAACAAGTAGGGGGTCAGTACAAACACAAGTACTGAGTAGGTATCATCGGCCAACTCAAAATAGAAACAGTATATATCAGTTCATATCATAAATCAACTACAATACTCAACATGTAGCAACAAGTACTATAATCATCAATAAGTACTACCAAGTTCATCCATGAGGACTCAAGCTTCAATACCACACTCATTTGGGAATTAGGTTCATTACATTGAGTATATTAACATCTCTCAAGATTCCTTATCTTTCTTCCTCTTGTGTCGGTACGTGACACTCCGATCCCCTACTACTATGTGTCGGTACGTGACAGTCCGATCCCCTAATTCTACGTGTCGGTTCGTGACACCCGATCCCCTAATACTATGTGTCGGTATGTGACACTCCGATCCCCTAATTCTACGTGTCGGTTCGTGACACCCGATCCCCTAATACTATGTGTCGGTACGTGACACTCCGATCCCCTAATTCTACGTGTCGGTTCGTGACACCCGATCCCTTAATTACTATGTGTCGTAACTGACACTCCGATCCCCTAATTCTACGTGTCGGTTCGTGACACCCGATCCCCTAATACTATGTGTCGGTACGTGACACTCCGATCCCCTAATTCTACGTGTCGGTTCGTGACACCCGATCCCTTAATACTATGTGTCAGAACGTGACACTCCGATCCACTAACATCATTCTATCAATTCATCAAGCGTTCTCTTATACCAAGGCATCATCAATAACAAGGTGAATTAGGGTTTCTTCAAGATCTTGGATTCAAAAAGCTTCATTATGCTTATTTTATCACAATCACATAATCACATTCATGCAAGCATACAATTAAGCATATAGAAGGGTTTACAATACTACCAATACATATCATTCGCTATTAAGAGTTTACTACGAATAGTATCAAAAACCATAACCTACCTTCACCGAGGATTCGTGATCAAGCAAGCAATCTCTCAAAGCTTTTTGTTTCCTCTTCGTTTGTCTCTCTCTATCGATCGTTCCTCTCTCTCCTTGTTCTTTCTATTTTTCTTCTTCAAAACCCTCTTTCTTTTCCCTAATTAGCATATAATTAAGTATAAAAGATGAGGAATTAACCCACTAAGTAACTCAAGGTTATCTCCTTTACACCCCCAAGAATTTGAGTTATTAATATTAACCCACGAAATTCATAATTATAGCAGGAATAGTCCAAAACGCCCCTTTAAAACTTACCCAGAAATCTGACCCAGACTGGGATTACGCAACCTGTGACAGCCCGTCGTGCCTGCGACGGTCCATCCTGCAGGTTCGTCACAACCTTCAGAGACTCAATTTCCTTGATGAGTCTGAGACGGTCCGTCGTGCCTACGACGGTCCGTCCTGCACTTCCGTCACGATGGACAGAGAATTGCTCCCAGTACCCAATTCTCAAGAGTTGAAGTGTTTTGAAACGGAACCTGACAACGGCCCGTCGTGTCTGCGACGGTCCGTCCTGCAGGTTCGTCACAACCTTCAGAGAGTCGATTTCAGCACTCAAATATAAGAATTCCAAGTGTTTTGGAACGAGACACCCTCGACGGTCAGTCGTACCCATGACGGTCCGTCGTGGGATACGTCGTCTCAGACAGTTTTTCCAGAAATAAAATCTGCTGCTCAAAACGACTAAGCAGGTCGTTACACAACTTGACAAGATTCAACGATTAATAAACGAGAGAATGTGGTCAGTGCATCATATTATTGCTACGGACGTTTTCAAAGAAGATAGAAAAGAAGATCCTGACGAAGCATGGAGGAATACTGTTTTGCAACCATGCCTAGATATTGTGAAATAATTTCTCAAAAATGAATATTATTATTGAGTGTACATAAACAGTCGTTATCTCCATCTTCTATTTTGGTCACTTTAATTTTTAATCTATTTTGTACAGTATGTATCGCATTACAAATATATATATGATATGACCCTTCTTTCTATATATGTTACACTTATCTGTAAAAAAAGTCTTATTTATAGATGAAATATTTATTTTAAGTTCCGATCCAAGCCCAAGCCCCAAGTCCAAGTCCAAGTCTTCTATATTTAATATATAGTAATATGAATACGTACGTACACAATTATATGAGATCACTCATATTGTCAAGCTAATAGAGTGATAAAATAATAAATTACAATAAATGTTCGGGAAGATTCCACCCTAAAAGGATTTTAAAGAATAGAATTCTTAACTCAAAAATTAAAAATGTTACATAGACAAAGAAGATAAAATAGTAAATTTGTAATCTATCGCTAATGAATATATTATACCTAATTCTATCACGGTGATTGAAACTTGATTCAATAAAATACTTATCTATTATTATATGGTGCACAAGTCAATATAAATACTCGTCATTGAAATAGTTATAGATAATTGTTCACTTCCCTCTTATGGAATTAGACTTAACACTTATGACGTGTTGTTAAATAGTGTAAGATTTGACGCATTATCACTTCAATATATTCCGTCAGAATATTGAGTTCTTTTTACAATCCTTTTGTAATATATCTTTCCGTCAACTCTATTTGTGATCTCATAACAATATACATCTAGAAACTTAATCCTAAAATAATTTAAGCTTTATCGCCAAAATTCAAGGTGACACATCTCTAAATTTTTTCATGAACTATTCTTATTCTAAAAGATATGAATATATATTTAATTTGTTATACTAATTAATAAACTTATAATTAATCACATTTTTACAATAAAAGCCCAGCTTTATGTGATCTCCTAACAACGTACACTAATAACTTTATCCTAAAATATATTTAATAATAATTACCAAAATACAAGTTGACATATCTATAAACTTTTCAAAACGCATTCTTATCCTAAAATATGTCATAATTATGAAATTGGTATGTCAATTAATAAGTCCACAAACAGATTTTACTATAAAAGCCGAATGCAATTTCTTTTCATATCCACCATCAAGAAAAATTTATATTTTTACATAGTATATTCCAAGTCAAGCAAGGTTTGTACTTACTAGCTTTGTATTTAGAAGATTTTTAATTTCTGACTTTATGCATTCACTATTATAAACTAATCATTATTTTTATTTTATTTTTTGTGTAGATAAAATGAATACTTTCATCAACAATGAAGAGTTCAACAAGAAGAAAGTGATCCTCATAATGGGGGTCACAGGAACGGGAAAATCCCGTCTCTCTATTGACCTTGCCACCCATTTTCGAGGAGAAATAATCAACTTGGATAAAATGCAAGTTTACAAGTGACTCAAAATTGTTACAAACAAGATCACACACACTGAGAAACAAGGCGTACGACACTATTTGTTAGGTATATATATTTATTTCAAAGAATACTTATATCAAATGATCTACCTAGATAATTTTATAGTAGTAATTATAGATTCTAGTGAAAAATATACTTTACTATTAAAAAATTATTTCTTTCAATTCTGATAAAGTTAATTTGATCACATTTTCTTAGGTGAAATTTAGCCAGATTCAGTGATCAGAGCTGAAGATTTTTGTTTGCAAGCTATTGTCTACATAGATAAAATACTGAAGACTCAACGTGTTCCAATTATTATTGGAGGGTCAAATTCGTATATTGAAAAACTTGTGAAAGACCCTGTGTTCATGTTCAAATATAAGTATGATAGTTTCTTTATTTGGATTGATGTTGAGCAATCAGTCTTGAACCGTAGAGTTGACATGAGGGTTGATCAAATGGTCAACGCAGGTAATTTTTGTAATTATTTTATGTATCAATCAAAATTTAATATCATTCAGCTTGCTAAAAACTTTTCTTATATAATTTTCTTAATAATACATTTGGTTATCAAATCTATGTTCTACTAAATTTGTATTGCATGCAAGGCTAGTGGATGAGGTGCGACAGAATTTCATTCCAGATGCAGATTACACCAAAGAAATCCGACGGTCCATTGGTGTCCCTGAAATGGACAGATATTTAAGGGAAGAAACGATTATAGACGGAGATGACGAATCAAAGAAGATGATTCTTCAAGCTTCAATTTCAAGTATCAAGCGTCATACTCGTACGTTAATTTGTCACCAACTTGACAAGATTCAACGATTAATAAACGAGAAAATGTGGTCAGTGCATCATATTATTTCTACGGACGTTTTCAAAAAAGATAGAAAAGAAGATCCTGATGAAGCATGAAGGAATACTGTTTTGCAACCATGCCTAGATATTGTGAAAAGATTTCTCAAAAATGAATATTATTATTGAGTGTACATAAACAGTCGTTATCTCCATCTTCTGTTTTGGTCAGTTTAATTTTTGACCTATTTTGTACAGTATGTATTGCATTACAAATATACATATGATATGACCCTTCTTTCTATATATGTTACTCTTATTTGTAAAAAAATTCTTATTTATAGATGAAATATTTAATTTAAGCTCCGATCCAAGCTCAAGCCCCAAGTCCATGTCCAAGTGTTCTATATTTAATATATATTAATATGAATACGTACGTACACAATTATATGAGATCACTCATATTGTCAAGCTAATAGAGTGATAAAATAATAAATTACCATAAATATTCGGGAAGATTCCACCCTAAAAGGATTTTAAATAATAGAATTCTTAACTCAAAAATTAAAAATGTTACCTAGACAAAGAAGATAAAATAGTAAATTGGTAATCTATCGATAATGAATATATTATACCTAATTCTATCACGGTGATTGAAGCTTGATTCAATAAAATACTTATCTATTATTATATGGTGCACAAGTCAATATAAATACTCGTAATTGAAATAGTTATAGATAATTGTTCACTTCCCTCTTATGGAATTAGACTTAACACTTATGACGTGTTGTTAAATAGTGTAAGATTTGACGCGTTATCACTTCAATATATTCCGTCAGAAATCTTATTGAGTTCTTTTTACAATCCTTTTGTAATAGATCTTTCCTTCAAATCTATTTGTGATCTCATAAAAATATACATCTAGAAACTTAATCCTAAAATAATTTAAGCTTTATCGCCAAAATTCAAGGTGACACATCTCTAAATTTTTTCATGAACTATTCTTATTCTAAAAGATATGAATATATATTTAATTGGGTATACTAATTAATAAACTTATAATAAATCACATTTTCACCACAAAAGCCCAGCTTTATGAGATCTCCTAACAACGTACACTAATAACTTTATCCTAAAATATATTTAATAATACTTACCAAAATACAAGTTGACATATCTATAAACTTTTCAAAAGTCATTCTTATCCTAAAATATATCAGTAATTATGAAATTGGTATGTCAATTAATAAGTCCACAAACAGATTTTACTATAAAAGGCGAATGCAATTTCTTTTCACATCCACCATCAAGAAAAATTTATATTTTTACATAGTATATTCCAAGTGAAGCAAGGTTTCTACTTACTAGCTTTGTATTTACAAGATTTTTAGTTTCTGACTTTATGCATTCACTATTATAAACTAATTATTATTTTTATTTTATTTTTTCTATAGATAAAATGAATACTTTCATCAACAATGAAGATTTCAACAAGAAGAAAGTGATACTCATAATGGGGGCCACAGGAACGGAAAAATCCAGTCTCTCTGTTGACCTTGCCACCAATTTTTGAGGAGAAATAATCAACTCGGATAAAATGCAAGTTTACAAGGTACTCGAAATTGTAACAAACAAGATCACACACACTAAGAAACAAGGTGTACGACACTATTTGTTAGGTATATATATATTTATTTTAATGAATACTTATATCAAATGACAACCTAGATAATTTTATAGTAGTAATTATAGATTCTAGTGAAAAATATACTTTACTATTCAAAAATTATTTCTTTCAATTTTGATAAAGTTAATTTGTTCACATTTTCTTAGGTGAAATTGAGGCAGATTCAGAATTCACAGCTGAAGATTTTTGTTTGCAAGTTGTTGTCTACATAGATAAAATATTGAAGACTCAACGTGTTCCAATTATTGTTGGAGGGTCAAATTCGTATATTGAAGAACTTGTGGAAGACCCTGTGTTCATGTTCAAATTAAAGTATGATAGTTGCTTTATTTGGATTGATGTTGAGAAATCAGTCTTGAACCGTAGAGTTGACATGAGGGTTGATCAAATAGTCAACGCAGGTAATTTATGTAATTATTTTATGTATCAATTAAAATTTAATATCATTGAGCTAGCTAAAAGCTTTTCTTATATAATTTTCTTAATAATATATGTGGTTATCAAATCTATGTTCTACTAATTTTGTGTTGCAGGCAGGGCTAGTGGATGAGGTGCGACAGATTTTCATTTTACATGCAGATTACACCAAAGGATTCTGATGGTCCATTGGTGTCCCTGAAATGGACAGATATTTAAGGGAAGAAACGAATATAGACGGAGATGATGAATCAAAGGAGATGATTCTTGAATCTTCAATTTGAAGTATCAAGCGTAATACTCGTACGTTAATTTGTAACCAACTTGACAAGATTCAACGATTAATAAACGAGAAAATATGGTCAGTGCATCATATTATTACTACGGACGTTTTGAAAGAAGATAGCAAAAAAGATCCTGACGAAGCATGGAGGAATAATGTTTTGCAACCATGCCTAGATATTGTGAAAAGATATTTCAAAAATGAATATTATTATTGAGTGTACATAAACAGTCGTTATCTCCATCTTCTGTTTTCGTCACTTTAATTTTTGACCTATTTTGTACAGTATGTATTGCATTACAAATATACATATGATATGAAGCTCCTTTCTATATATGTTACTCTTATTTGTAAAAAAAATTCTTATTTATAGATGAAATTTTTATTTTAAGTTCCGATCCAAGCCCAAGCCCCAAGTCCAAGTCCAAGTCTTCTATATTTAATATATATTATATGAATACGTACGTACACAATTATATGAGATCACTCATATTGTAAAGCTAATAGAGTGATAAAATAATAAATTACTATAAATGTTCGGGAAGATACCACCCTAAAAGGATTTTAAAGAATAGAATTCTTAACTCAAAAATTAAAAATGTTACATAGAGAAAGAAGATAAAATAGTAAATTTCTAATCTATCGGTAATGAATGTATTATACCTAATTCTATCACGGTGATTGAAACTTGATTCAATAAAATACATATCTATTATTATATGGTGCACAAGTCAATATAAATACTAGTAATTGAAATAGTTATAGATTATTATTCACTTCCCTCTTATGGAATTATACTTAACACTTATGACGTATTGTTAAATAATGTCAGATTTGACGCATTATCACTTCAATATATTCCGCCAGAAATATTATTGAGTTCTTTTTACAATCTTTTGTAATAGATCTTTCCGTCAACTCTATTTGTGATCTCATTACAATATACATCTAGAAAATTAATCCTAAAATAATTTACGCTTTATCGCCAAAATTCAAGGTGACACATCTCTAAATTTGTTTATGAACTATTCTTATTCCAAAAGATATGAGTATATATTTAATTTGGTATACTAATTAATAAACTTATAATAAATCACATTTTTACCATAAAAGCCCAGCTTTATGTGATCTCCTAACAACGTACACTAATAACTTTATCCTAAAATATATTTAATAATACTTACCAAAATACAAGTTGACATATCTATAAACTTTTCAAAAGTCATTCTTATCCTAAACTATATCAGTAATTATGAAATTTGTATGTCAATTAATAAGTCCACAAACAGATTTTACTATAAAAGCCGAATGCAATTTCTTTTCACATCCACCATCATGAAAAATTTATATTTTTACATAGTATATTCCAAGTCAAGCAAGGTTTCTACTTACTAGCTTTGTATTTACAAGATTTTTAATTTCTGACTTTATGCATTCACTATTATAAACTAATTATTATTTTTATTTTATTTTTTGTGTAGATAAAATGAGTACTTTCCTCAACAATGAAGAGTTCAACAAGAAGAAAGTGATCCTCATAATGGGGCCCAGAGGAACGGGAAAATTCCGTCTCTCTGTTGACCTTGCCACCCATTTTCGAGGAGAAATAATCAACTTGGATAAAATGCAAGTTTACAAGGGACTCGAAATTATTACAAACAAGATCACACACATTGAGAAACAAGGCGTACGACACTATTTGTTAGGTATATATACATATTCAATGAATACTTATATCAAATGACTACCTAGATATTTTATAGTAGTAATTATAGATTCTAGTGAAAATATACTTTACTATTAAAAAATTATTTTTTTCAATTCTGATAAAATTAATTTGATCACATTTTCTTAGGTGAAATTGAGCGAGATTCAGAATTCATTGCTGAAGATTTTTGTTTGCAAGTTGTTGTCTACATAGATAATATATTGAAGACTCAACGTGTTCCAATTATTGTTGGAGGGTCAAATTCGTATATTGAAAAACTTGTGGAAGACCCTGTGTTCATGTTAAAATTTAAGTATGATAGTTGCTTTATTTGGATTGATGTTGAGCAATCAGTCTTGAACCGTAGAGTTGACATGAGGGTTGATCAAATGGTCAACGCAGGTAATTTTTGTAATTATTTTTTGTATCAATAATAATTTAATATCATTGAGCTAACTAAAAACTTTTCTTATATAATTTTCTTAATAATATATTTGGTTATCAAATCTATGTTCTACTAAATTTGTGTTGCATGCAGGGCTAGTGGATGAGGTGCGAAAGATTTTCATTCCAGATGCATATTACACCAAAGGAATCCGACGGTCCATTGGTGTCCTTGAAATAGACAGATATTTAAGGGAAGAAACGAATATAGACGGAGTTGATGAATCAAAGGAGATGATTCTTCAAGCTTCAATTTCAAGTATCAAGCGTAATACTCATACGTTAATTTGTAACCAACTTGACAAGTTAAATGATTAATAAACGAGAAAATGTGGTCAGTGCTCATATTATTGCTACGGACGTTTTCAGAGAAGATAGAAAAGAAGATCCTGACGAAGCAGGGAGGAATACTGTTTTGCAACCATGCCTAGATGTTGTGAAAAGATTTCTCAAAAATGAATATTATTATTGAGTGTACATAAACAGTCGTTATCTCCATCTTCTATTTTGGTCACTTTAATTTTTGACCTATTTTGTACAGTATGTATTGCATTACAAATGTACATATGATATGACGCTTCTTTCAATATATGTTACACTTATCTGTAAAAAAAAATTTTATTTATAGATTAAATATTTATATTAAGTTCCGATCCAAGCCCCAAGTCCAAGTCCAAGTCTTCTATATTTAATATATAGTAATATGAATACGTACGTACACAATTATATGAGATCACTCATATTGTCAAGCTAATAGAGTGATAAAATAATAAATTACCATAAATATTCGGGAAGATTCCACCCTAAAAGGATTTTAAAGAATAGAATTCTTAACTCAAAAATTAAAAATGTTACATAGACAAAGAAGATAAAATAGTAAATTTGTAATCTATCGCTAATGAATATATTATACCTAATTCTATCACGGTGATTGAAGCTTGATTCAATAAAATACTTATCTATTATTATATGGTGCACAAGTCAATATAAATACTCGTCATTGAAATAGTTATAGATAATTGTTCACTTCCCTCTTATGGAATTAGACTTAACACTTATGACGTGTTGTTAAATAGTGTAAGATTTGACGCATTATCACTTCAATATATTCCGTCAGAAATATTATTGAGTTCTATTTACAATCCTTTTGTAATAGATCTTTCCGTCAACTCTATTTGTGATCTCATAACAATATACATCTAGAAACTTAATCCTAAAATAATTTAAGCTTTATCGCCAAAATTCAAGGTGACAAATCTCTAAATTTTTTCATGAACTATTCTTATTCTAAAAGATATGAATATATATTTAATTCGTTATACTAATTAATAAACTTATAATTAATCACATTTTTACAATAAAAGATCAGCTCTATGTTATCTCCTAACAACGTACACTAATAATTTTATCCTAAAATATATTTAATAATAATTACCAAAATACAAGTTGACATATCTATAAACTTTTCAAAAATCATTCTTATCCTAAAATATGTCATAATTATGAAATTGGTATGTCAATTAATAAGTCCACGAATAGATTTTACTATAAAAGCCGAATGCAATTTCTTTTCACATCCACCATCAAGAAAAATTTATATTTTTACAAAGTATATTCCAAGTGAAGCAAGATTTCTACTTACCATCTTTATTTTTACAAGATTTTTAATGTCTGACTTTATGCATTCACTATTATAAACTATTTTTTTTTGTAGATAAAATTAATACTTTCATCAACAATGAAGAGTTCAACAAGAAGAAAGTGATCTTCATAATTTGGGCCACAGGAACGGGAAAATCCTGTCTCTCTGTTAACCTTGCAACCCATTTTTGAGGAGAAATAATCAAATTGGATAAAATGCAGGTTTACAAGGGACTCGAAATTGTTACAAACAGGATCACACACACTAAGAAACAAGGCGTACGACTCTATTTGTTAGGTATATATATTTATTTCAAACAATACTTATATCAAATGACTATCTAGATAATTTTATATAGTAATTATAGATTCTATTGAAAAATATACTTTACTATTCAAAAATTATTTCTTTCAATTCTGATAAAGTTAATTTGATCACATTTTCTTAGGTGAAATTGAGCCAGATTCAGACTTCACAGCTGAAGATTTTTGTTTGCAAGCTGTTGTCTACATAATATTGAAAACTCAGTGTGTTCCAATTATTGTTGGAGGATCGAATTCGTATATTGAAAAA
The DNA here is from genome assembly GCA_016801875.1 of Solanum sitiens. Lineage (NCBI taxonomy): Eukaryota > Viridiplantae > Streptophyta > Magnoliopsida > Solanales > Solanaceae > Solanum > Solanum sitiens. The sequence goes on along the minus strand of JABWTJ010001388.1, from coordinate 46,945 downwards.
CTTTTGGAAGACCCTTTGTTCATGTTCAAATTTAAGTATGATAGTTGCTTTATTTTGATTGATGTTGAGCAATCAGTCGTGAACCGTAGAGTAGACAGGAGAGTTGATCAAATGGTCAACGCCGGTAATTTTTATAATTATTTTATGTATCAATCAAAATTTAATATCATTCAGCTAGTTAAAAACTTTTCTTATATAATTTTCTTAATAATACATTTGGTTATCAAATCTATGTTCTACTAAATTTGTGTTGCATGCAGGGCTAGTGGATGAGGTGCGACAGATTTTCATTCCAGATGCAGATTACACCAAAGGAATTCGACAGTCCATTGGTATCCCTGAAATGGACAAATATTTAAGGGAAGAAACGAATATAGCGGAGATGATGACTCAAAGGAGATGATTCTTCAAGCTTTAATTTCAAGTATCAAGCATAATACTCGTACGTTAATTTGTAACCAACTTGACAAGATTTAACGATTAATAAACAAGAAAATGTGGTCAGTGCATCATATTATTGCTACAGACATTTTCAAAGAAGATAGAAAAGAAGATCCTGACGAAGCATGGAAGAATAATGTTTTGCAACCATGCCTAGATATTGTGAAAAGATTTCTCAAAAATGAATATTATTATTGAGTGTACATAAACAGTCGTTATCTCCATCTTCTGTTTTGGTCACCTTAATTTTTGACCTATTTTGTACAGTATGTATCGCATTACAAATATACATATGATATGACCCTTCTTTCAATATATGTTACTCTTATCTGTAAAAGAATTCTTATTTATAGATGAAATATTTATTTTAAGTTCCGATTCAAGCCCAAACCCCAAGTCCAAGTCCAAGTCTTCTATATTTAATATATAGTAATATGAATACGTACGTACACAATTACATGAGATCACTCATATTGTCAAGCTAATAGAGTGATAAAATAAATTACCATAAATGTTCGGGAAGATTCCACCCTAAAAGGATTTTAAAGAATAGAATTCTTAACTCAAATGTTACATAGACAAAGAAGATAAAAAAGTAAATTTGTAACCTATCGGCAGTGAATATATTATACCTAACTCTATCATGGTGATTGAAGCTGTCACGACCCAAAATGAGTCGTGAACGGCACCAACACTTAACCTCTTAAATGGGTGAACCAACCGATTTAACCTAACTTACAAAATACAAGCATAACGCGGAAACTCAAATGTTACTAAATGTCATTTCTCAAAACCTGAAAGTCATCATATCAAGGACATCTAATTTTCAATACTAAGTCTAAGAATATCAAATACACCAAAATAAAAGAATAAAATGGTATGTGTCCGAAAGTATAGGACATCATGTCATGACCGAGAGAACCCAAAACGAGCTTTAATGGATAGCTCACCCTGGAACTTGATATGCGGGAGGCTGGCTAGAGCTGAGGAAATCAGAAGTCATAGGTACACTCGCTGCATTTCATAAAAGGAAAACAAAGAAGAAAACAAGTAGGGCTCAGTACGAGGCAACATGTACTGAGTAAGTATCATCGGTCAACCCAAAATAGTAACTAATATACAAATAATAATAGTATGAACTCAACTAAAGCACTTAACATGTGATAAGCAACAAACAACATGAACAAGTGTCAACAACATTAAAGTAAGCACGTATTAAGTCAACGGTATCAAGATCACACAGGAGGACTCATGCCTCCAAACCAAACCATTTTGGGAGTTGAGTTCTTTGAGATTGAGTATCTTCCATTAATTCAACATGTTTTTCCTTTAATACTACTGTGTCAAAACGTGACACTCCGATCCAAGAATACCGTGTCGGAACGTGACACTCCGATCCAAGAATTCCGTGTCGGAACGTGACACTCCGATCCAAAAATACCGTGTCGGAACGTGACACTTCGATCCAAGAATACCGTGTCAGAACGTGACACTCCAATCCAATAATATCATTAAATTATCATTTAATATCACCACTTTTTTATCCGTTAATAATATTTCATCGAGCCTTCTTTATTCAAGGCATTACTTCGATAGAGATGGTTTAAGATTATACATTCCACGGTCTAGGGATTTCAGACCAATCACAAAACACACAACCAAGCCACACAATCACACAATCAAGTACATAGAGAACTTCACAATATCATTCAATGCATATCAATCACTATTAAGAGTTTACTATCAAATAACATAAACCATAACCTACCTCCACCGAAGAAACGAAGTCAAAATAACTACTTCTCCAATGTTTTTCCTTTCCTCAATGCCTTCGAACATTGTCCATCTATCAAGTATATATGCATATTTTATAAGTTAACGAGTTTATAAACACTCATATTATTTTATGTCCAACCTAGACCCCACAACTCACCTAATTTATAATAAAATTTCCTAAAGTTCAAACCTAAGGGTAAGTCTTAATTCCTCCAATAAGCATAACTTTAAGGGAATTTAAATAACTCGATACACCTAATATTTAATTACCTATCTCAATATATCAAAACTTGATTTAAAATATAATAACTATAGGAATTAATAATTGATGAACCTTAAATAGTGGCATACTGTGGAACAATGGCAGAAGACTATTCCTATATTCTTCTTATTTTCCAAGAACCAACAATCCATAAAATAATAATAAACATTATGCCCTCCCAATTCACAAAACTAACGAACATGCAGCAACCATATGATATTTCAACATGACTAATTTTAACTTTTTATCCACTTCACTTAATATAGTAATAATAACAAGATACCTAATAAAAATTAACATCAACCTTAACTAATTTTCTACACTAGTTTATGCTCGGTAAAATGATTAATCTGACATCCATACCTACTTGCCACTACCATACATTATTGCCTCATCACTACCTAATCACTGCCAATTGCTAAGTTTTACACAATTTGACGTCAATTATTTATATGCTTTTATGTATTTCACTATAAGGGATCATATTATAACCAGGTAGGTGTAGGATGATGCTTTTAATAACAATTAAAGAAGTTGGGGCATTAATTGTTTACCTGAGTCGTCGTCCTCCTCGTCTTCGAAGTTTGTACGTTTTGCCGACTTAAGAATATTAAACCCTACTTATTATATGACTAATTATAAATTGGCAAAAGGGACCCCCTACTAATTTTAATGTTATTTCTTTTAACCACCAACTAAATAAATTATTTAAACTACCCCCTTAACTTAATAATTTTAGTTACGAATAGTCCAAAATACCCTGTTTAAATCTATCCAAAGAGCAATTTATGAAATAAAAAGTTCTAGTACTCAAAAGGACCATAAGGTTCGTTACAATAGATACCAATTTACCCATCGTTCATCCTCGAACGATCAAAGGAAGATGATGGTAAGAAAGGACAGTTGTCTCAACAATTCATTCAAAATATTAGTACCCAAGGTCTTATATCATCAAACCCACCAATTGGAGATCTGCACCTCTTCACATGCAATGCCTCAAGTGGGTCCATCTCACTACTCTAGTGATTATTGTTGTTGTATATAAACTCAACTAACAACAAAACTATTTTCAATAATAGAATATTTAACTGACTGATTCTTCCACTAGACAATTACACAACCATCAGAGCATATATTTTCTAACATAACTATGATAAAATCCTCAACCAATATTGGTACAACCAGGGGTGAACCTGAACCAACCACCACACACTCGTAATCATTAACCAACACAGACCTTATCAAGATTTCAACCACAACATAATATTTCCTCGGAGTTAAGCTATAAAAATATGATTTTTAGACATCAAGTAATCATCAAGAAGAATCAAACTCATCTATTTCAAAGATGGAAATGATCAAGAAACCACCATCGAGTAATACACTCAAGCATACAAAACCTCTAACAACATTGTCAAAATGCGAGATTGGTAGCTACTATAGACAAACCTAAAGAATGACAAAATTAGACTCAATGGTCCACACATTCAATCTCCCATAGCCAAAACATGATACCAATGATGAGATAAATCTTAACTCTATCGAACAAGTGCAAGTTTTTCATGGTAGCTCTTCTACAAATTTTCATAAGCAAAGTTGTGCGTGTAGAATCACTAGTATACATGAACTATCCCAAACAACACCAAATTTTTCACAACTGAAATGAACAAGTCTAACCAAGGATGCCACATTACCAGGAGGACAATCACAGAATCGGTACACCCGATCCACTACTAAAAATCACCCGTAGAAGCCAAATCACACACAGACATAGAAAGTGAATCATACTATAAACCATGCCCAAAATTAAATGGTTAGTCACATAAGAATGTACATAACCAAGGTCGAATAATTTTAGATACTACTTCCATAATGCCCACATCAAACATTTTCATTCATTAGACTCTATATCATTGATTTTCTAGCTACCCACAATCACCAATTTAGTTCTTATTATAATTGCACATACTTAATTTATCGAAACCCCACTCCAGTGAAGTCAACACTCTTAATACTAAAAAAACCCATCATAATCATACCAAACCGATCATCTACCTTACTCCCAAATCATCTTTAGTATTAAGTATTCTTGTCAAATGCATGTTCAAACTCCGGCTATATCTCTTTCTATTTAAGCATTTCATTAAAAAAATATATATGAGCTCCCAAACAAGGCCAATACATCGAGATAAAATTATTAAATCACCCCAATGGTTATATGAGAGGTCTTATTCCTTCACTTTTCTCAAATTATTTCCATGGTACAAAATTCTAAATATCTCAACCCTTTAATATATCAGACTCTTGTCTCTGTAGATCGCTTACTGATCTCAACTTTTTTTTTATTAACAACCCGTGACATTTTAGTTCACACTCTCAAAATGGAAACCCTTCAATATATCCTTTAACAATCAAAAGTAACAAACTTTACGACTCAAATCATGTGTAAGTTCTTTCAAATTCTCAATACTCGATGCAATCAATCCTTTATAAAAGTAAATGATAAACTCCTAATAAGTTTGTGTCGAACCAATCCACACTTCATAGTCATATCTAAGCTTATAAGAGAAAATTCATACAACATTCAACTTTGATCCATGGGTCTATATGAGAGGTTTGATTACTTCACCTTTCTTAAATTCTACCTATGACACAAATTTCAAATACCTTGAATGCTTCAATATACCATAGTGTTGCTCATTTGGCTAACTCGCTTAGCAATCTTATTTCGTGACCAATAATCTATAATATTTTACCGTATACTCTAAACTAACACTTTAAAGTGAAATCCTCCTTCGGTCCTTTAATAATTAAATGTGACAATTTTATTTTATTTTTTCCAATCATAACTATGCATTAGTCGTTCCATATGTTTAATATATGATATAAACAATATATTATTTATTTTTATTTTACCTCACCAATTCATACCTTTATAAAACATACCACCACAAAAGTAGATTCGAAATGAAACATTTGAATTGTAAATCGAACAATGTAACTCAATCTCCTTATCTATCAACATGACTGATACCTTGAAGATTTTTATGAATTTACATATCTTAACTTATCATTGATCGCCTCTTCATCGATCTTATCATATCCTTCGCAAAAAGAATGACACAATTATTAATAAACTGAAAATCACAAGAGAACTTATCATCACACTCAGTTGAGCGTATGTAATATCCTTTCTTAAGTCTTATTCGATAGATTTTAACCAATTTGATAAACATGTGACACTAAAACCATGACCATATTAAAATGTATGCAACCACATGTCTCAGAACCCAATTCTAGACCTCCAAAAGATACCTCTTTATTTCTTGCAATTAGAGAAAATATTCTTGTTCTCATGTCTTTCTGAAGATTGCATTATATCCCACTTTTTGTTTTTTTCATTATGACTATAACTCTTTTAAATTCTATTCAAGTGGTGTCCCAACATCTCCTAAAACTTTCCATACAACCACAACATTAGATGCTCGCAAATTGTTAGTATCGTACAAAACTTGTTTTACCAACAACCCTTATTATATTATACTAAAACACCTCATAATACACACTATAAACTGCATCTGCAGTTTTAGTCCAAGCACCACCCAAACGCAGCTGCTTTGCAGGACCTAAAAGTTGATCTTGCGGACATGCGAATTCAATCTCCATCGTTCAAAACAATAACCAAGATGTCAGGAATAAGTAGTTAAAATTCTAGCCCGATCCAACGGTTAGTTAATTGAGAAACATGATCTGAAGGTTGCTGGTCGGAGAAAAGGTATGCAACAAAATAAATCTATTTCTTTTCTTTTCTCTCTTCTCTTTTGTTGAAAGCTCTCTCAAAAACTCTCTTATGTCCTAATGTCTTTCAAGAAGAATACTAATGAGTAGTTCAATTTTTTATGTTAAAATCATCCTCTATTTATACAATTGTGTTTTTTTTCTTACAAAGTCAAAATCAACTACAAATAGGATTACAATTCCAATTCTTTTCCTAATAAAATTGGAAACCAAATAAAGAGAATAATTTCAATCTTTTTTTTCCAAGTAGAATTAGGCCTAGTGTCCAACTCTTAAGCAAATACTAAATTCGATATCAGAACCGGTGAAACACTTTCAAGACTTTGTTGCCACTAAACTGATTCTAAATGAGAATCTTCGATACTAGCACAACAAAAATAAATCATATAGGTCATATATCACTTTCTCTTTTTACCATCATGCTTAGCTAGACCTTTTCATCATCAAGAAGTGAACCTTTTCCTCGACATGACACCTTAAACTCAGGTATGCCAATCAAATTTAATGGACTAATTCAATTTTATAAGCATTTTCTTACTAAAATCATCAATTTAGTTCACCCAAGTATACTCAATAGGATTTTATTTCCCTATATGTTTGTCAATCTAGTATCAATCTACATTTTGAAGCTTAAGATAAAATCACAGTCCTCATTCAGAACCCTCAAGATACATTTCACAATCTAAATGTATTAATATTGTACCACAGATCCACACTAAAGTTTTCCATAAAAATAACGCAGTCCAAGTGCTTGTAGTAATAAACTAATTGGTTTCTCAAATGTGAAAGCAACACAGACTCCCATTACCTAAATATGTCACACCATTAATTACTTCTTAAGTATTTAATATTTACACTTGACAATCGATGTATTCGTTTCTACGTAACACTAGTACCGCACCGTAAAAGGTCATTAAATATATCACTAGAACACATCATACTATCGAGAATATCGTATATCAATAGCCAACATATTTCTATCCATTGAATAGATCCAAAATATTATTAAATTCATTCTTAGCTTAGGTGGATGACAAAAATAAGACACATCACAACTTTAACCAAATAACCATCAATATTAGTGTAGTAGTCGTATTATGACCCTTTTTTATATACACTTAATCTATAAAATTATAGTAGAGATTCTGCCCTCAATTGACTCAACAAAGTTTCATTATTCACTAAGCAATCCATATATCTTATGAGAACTTTACTAACTATATTTTTCAAAGTAATGATATTTATTACCTAACCGTTCCTTAAGAACTTTTTGAATGTTATCACTTTGGCAAAATTATCTTGTTTCACCCCATCTACCTCTTATCCATTAAGATCCGGAGAATATACTTCTCCATGAAGAAGACAGAAAATGCTACCCATGAAGAATAGGGGTTTCAACCTTAAGAACTTAATAAAAAGATCATACTAGTCACTAGTAATTACATGTCTATAGTGAATCGTGGAAACATATCTGTTTTTAAGGACGCATACCCCCTTGGTGGTGTTGGTGTTTTCAATTCTACTACTCTAATACTAATCATATGCGAAATAGAGTGACAAAGGTCAGATACCAATTTGTATCACCTAGATACCAATTGGACTCAAGTAGTAGCACGAAAGAAAGAAAGAATGGAGTTTTCCTAAAGTCCTATAGCCTCTCGAAGAAAAGTAAAGGCGTCCCCATACCGTTCCTCAAGACTCTACTAGACTTGTCCTTGTGTGATGAGATCAACGAACCTGGCTCTGATACCAAGTTTGTCACGACCCAAAATGAGTCGTGAACGGCACCCACACTTAACCTCTTAAGTGGATGAGCCAACCGATTTAACCTAACTTACAAAATACAAGCATAACGCGGAAACTCAAATGTTACTAAATATCATTTCTCAAAACCTGAAAGTCATCACATCAAGGACATCTAATTTTCAATACTAAGTCTAAGAATATCAAATACACCAAAATAAAAGAATAAAATGGTATGTGTCCAAAAGTATAGGACATCATGTCATGACCGAGAGAACCCAAAACGAGCTTGAATGGATAGCTCACCCTGGAACTTGATATGCGGGAGGATGGCTAGAGCTGAGGAAATCAGAAGTCATAGGTACACTCGCTGCATTTCATAAAAGGAAAACAAAGAAGAAAACAAGTAGGGCTCAGTACGAGGCAACATGCACTGAGTAAGTATCATCGGTCAACCCAAAATAGTAACTAATATACAAATAATAATAGTATGAACTCAACTATAGCACTTAACATGTGATAAGCAACAAACAACATGAACAAGTGTCAACAACATTAAAGTAAGCACGTATTAAGTCAACGGTATCAAGATCAAACAGGAGGACTCATGCCTCCAAACCAAACCATTTTGGGAGTTGAGTTCTTTGAGATTGAGTATCTTCCATTAATTCAACATGTTTTTCCTTTAATACTACTGTGTCGAAACGTGACACTCCGATCCAAGAATACCGTGTCGGAATGTGACACTCCGATCCAAGAATACCGTGTCGGAACGTGACACTCCGATCCAAAAATACCGTGTCGGAACGTGACACTCCGATCAAAGAATACCGTGTCGGAACGTGACACTCCGATCCAATAATATCAATAATTTATCATTTAATATCACCACTTTTTTATCCGTTAATAATATTTCATCGAGCCTTCTTTATTCAAGGCATTACTTCAATAGAGATGGTTTAAGATTATACATTCCGCGGTCTCGGGATTTCAGACCAATCACAAAACACACAACCAAGCCACACAATCACACAATCAAGTACATAGAGAACTTCACAATATCATTCAAAGCATATCAATCACTATTAAGAGTTTACTATCAAATAGCATAAACCATAACCTACCTCCACCGAAGAAACGAAGTCAAAACAACTACTTCTCCAATGTTTTTCCTTTCCTCAATGCCTTCGAACATTGTCCATCTATCAAGTATATATGCATATTTTATAAGTTAACGAGTTTATAAAAACTCATATTATTTTATGTCCAACCTAGACCCCACAACTCACCTAATTTATAATAAAATTTCCTAAAGTTCAAACCTAAGGGTAAGTCTTAATTCCTCCAATTAGCATAACTTTAAGGGAATTTAAATAACTCGATACACCTAATATTTAATTACCTATCTCAATATATCAAAACTTGATTTAAAATATAATAACTATAGGAATTAATAAATAATGAACCTTAAATAGTGGCATACTTTGGAACAATGGCAGAAGACTATTCCTATATTCTTCTTATTTTCCAAGAACCAACAATCCATAAAATAATAATAAACATTATGCCCTCCCAATTCACTAAACTAACGAACATGCAGCAACCATATGATATTTCAACATGACTAATTTTAACTTTTTATCCACTTCACTTAATATAGTAATAATAACAAGATACCTAATAAAAATTAACATCAACCTTAACTAATTTTCTACACTAGTTTATGTTCGGTAAAATGAATAATCTGACATCCATACCTACTTGCCACTACCATACATTATTGCCTCATCACTACCTAATCACTGCCAATTGCTAAGTTTTACACAATTTGACGTCAATTATTTATATGCTTTTATGTATTTCACTATAAGGGATCATATTATAACAAGGTAGGTGTAGGATGATACTTTTAATAACAATTAAAGAAGTTGGGGCATTAATTGTTTACCTGAGTCGTCGTCCTCCTCCTCTTCGAAGTTTGTACGTTTTGCCGACTTAAGAATATTAAACCCTACTTATTATATGACTAATTATAAATTGGCAAAAGGGACCCCCTACTAATTTTAATGTTATTTCTTTTAACCACCAACTAAATAAATTATTTAAACTACCCCCTTAACTTAATAATTTTAGTTACGAATAGTCCAAAATACACTTTTAAAATCTATCAAAAGAGCCATTTATGAAATAAAAGGTTCTAGTACTCAAAACGACCATAAGGGTCGTTACAGAAGCTTGATTCAATAATATTCTTATCTATTATTATATGGGCAAGTCAATATAAATACTCGTAATTGAAATAGTTATAGATAATTGTTCACTTCCTTCTTATTGAATTAGACTAAACATTTATGACGTGTTGTTAAATAGTGTAGGATTTGACTCATTATCACTTCAATATATTCCTTCAGAAATATTATTGAGTTTTTTTTACAATCCTTTTGTAATCGATCTTTTCGTCAACTCTATTTGTGATCTCATAACAATATACATCTAGAAACTTCTTCCTAAAAATTTAAGCTTATCGCCAAAATTCAAGGTGACACATCTCAAATTTTTTTCATGAACTATTCTTAGTCTAAAAGATATGAATATAAATTTAATTTGGTATACTAATTAATAAACTTATAATTAATCACATTTTTACTATAAAAGCCCAGATCTATGTTATCTCCTAACAACGTACACTAATAACTTTGTCCTAAAATATATTTAATAATAATTACCAAAATACAAGTTGACATATCTATAAACTTTTCAAAATTCATTCTTATCCAAAAATATATCAGTAATTATGAAATTGTTATGTCAATTAATAAGTCCACAAACAGATTTTACTATAAAAGTAGAATGCAATTTCTTTTCACATCCACCATCAAGAAAAATTTATATTTTTACATAGTATATTCCAAGTCAAGCAAGGTTTCTACTTACTAGCTTTATTTTTAAAAGATTTTTAATGTCTGACTTTATGCATTCACTATTATAAACTATTTTTTTTTGTAGGTAAAATTAATACTTTCATCAACAATGAAGAGTTCAACAAGAAGAAAGTGATCTTCATAATGGGGGCCACAGGAATGGGAAAATCCCGTCTCTCTGTTAACCTTGCCACCAATTTTCGAGGAGAAATAATCAACTTGGATAAAATGCAAGTTTACAAGGGACTCGCAATTGTTACAAACAAGATCACACACAATGAGAAACAAGACTTACGACACTATTTGTTAGGTATATATATTTATTTCAAAGAATACTTATATCAAAATACTACCTAGATAATTTTATAGTAGTAATTATAGATTCTAGTGAAAAATATACTTTCCTATTAAAAATTTATTTCTTTTAATTCTGATAAAGTTAATTTGATCACATTTTCTTAGGTAAAATTGGGCCAGATTCAGACTTCACAGCTGAAGATTTTTGTTTGCAAGCTGTTGTCTACATAGATAAAATACTGAAGACTCAACGTGTTGCAATTATTGTTGGAGGGTCAAATTCGTATATTGAAAAACTTGTGGAAGACCCTGTGTTCATGTAAATATAAGTATGATAGTTTCTTTATTTGGATTGATGTTGAGCAATCAGTCTTGAACCGTAGAGTTGACATGAGGGTTGATCAAATGGTCAACGCAGATAATTTTTGTAATTATTTTATGTATCAATCAAAATTTAATATCATTCAGCTAGCTAAAAATTTTTCTTACATAATTCTCTTAATAAAACATTTGGTATCAAATCTATGTTCTACTAAATTTGTGTTGCATGCAGGGCTAGTGGATGAGGTGCGCCAAATTTTCATTCCTGATGCATATTACACCAAAGGAATCCGACGGTCCATTGGTGTCCTTGAAATGGACAGATATTTAACGGAAGAAACGAATATAGACGGAGATGATGAATCAAAGGAGATGATTTTTCAAGCTTCAATTTCAAGTATCAAGCGTAATATACTCCTTCGTTAATTTGTAACCAACTTGACAAGATTCAACGATTAATAAACGAGAAAATGTGGTCAGTGCATCATATTATTGCTACGGACGTTTTCAAAGAAGATAGAAAAGAAGATCCTGACGAAGCATGGAGGAATACTGTTTTGCAACCATGCCTATATATTGAGAAAAGAAATCTCAAAAATGAATATTATTATTGAGTGTACATAAACAGTCGTTATCTCCATCTTCTGTTTTGGTCACTTTAATTTTTGACCTATTCTGTACAGTATGTATCGCATGACAAATATACATATGATATGACCCTTCTTTCTATATATGTTACTCTTATCTGTAAAAAAAAATCTTATTTATAAATAAAATATTTATTTTAAGTTCCGATCCAATCCCATGCCCCAAGTCCAAGTCCAAGTCTTTTATATTTAATGTATAGTAATATGAATACGTACGTACAGAATTACATGAGATCACTCATATTGTCAAGCTAATAGATTGATAAAATAAATTACCATAAATGTTCGGATAGATTCCACCCTAAAAGGATATTAAAGAATAGAATTCTTAACTCAAATGTTACATAGACAGAGAAGATAAAATAGTAAATTTTACTCTATCGGTAATGAATATATTATACCTAATTCTATCACGGTGATTGAAGCTTGATTCAATAAAATACTTATCTATTATTATATGGTGCACAAGTCAATATAAATACTCGTAATTGAAATAGTTATAGATAATTGTTCACTTCCCTCTTATGGAATTAGACTTAACACTTATGACATGTTGTTAAATAGTGTCAGATTTGACGCATTATCACTTTAATATATTCCGTCAGAAATGTTATTGTGTTCTTTTTACAATCCTTTTGTAATAGATCTTTCCGTCAACCTATTGGTGATCTCATAACAATATACATCTAGAAACTTCATCCTAAAATAATTTAAGCTTTATCGCCAAAATTCAAGGGGACACATCTCTAGATTTTTTCATGAACTATTCTTATTCTAAAAGATGTGAATATATATTTAATTTGGTATACTAATTAATAAACTTATAATTAATCACATTTTTACCATAAAAGCCCAGCTTTATGTGATCTCCTAACACCGTACACTAATAACTTTATCCTAAAATATATTTAATAATAATTACCAAAATACAAGTGACATATCTATAAACTTTTCAAAAGTCATTCTTATCCTAAAATATATCAGTAATTATGAAATTGGTATGTCAATTAATAAGTCCACAAACAGATTTACTATAAAAGCCGAATGCAATTTCTTTTCACATCCACCATCAAGAAAAAATTATATTTTAAATAGTATATTCCAAATCAAGCAAGTTTTCTACTTACTAGCTTTGTATTTACAAGATTTTTAATGTCTTACTTTATGCATTCACTAATATAAACTAATTATTATTTTTATTTTAGTTTTTGTGTAGATAAAATGAATAATTTCATCAACAATGAAGAGTTCAACAAGAAGAAAGTGATCCTCATAATGGGGGCCACAGGAACGGGAAAATCCCGTCTCTCTGTTGACCTTGCCACCCAATTTCGAGGAGAAATAATCAACTCGGATAAAATGCAAGTTAAAGTGACACGAAATTGTCTAAACAAGATCACACACACTAAGAAACAAGGCGTACGACACTATTTGTTAGGTATATATATTTATTTCAAACAATACTTATATCAAATGACTATCTAGATAATTTTATAGTAGTAATTATAGATTCTAGTGAAAAATATACTTTACTATTAAAAATTTATTTCTTTCAATTCTGATAAAGTTTATTTGATCACATTTTCTTAGGTGAAATTGAGCCAGATTCAGACTTCACAGCTGAAGATTTTTGTTTGCAAGCTGTTGTCTACATAGATAAAATACTAAAGACTCAATGTGTTCCAATTATTGTTGGAGGATCAATTTCGTATATTGAAAAACTTGTGGAAGACCCTGTGTTCTTGTTCAAATATAAGTATGATATTTGCATTATTTGGATTGATGTTGAGCAAACAGTATTTAACCATAGAGTTGACATGATGGTTGATAAAATGGTCAATGTAGGTAATTTTTGTAATTATTTTATGTATCAATCAAAATTTAATATCATTCAGCTAGCTAAAAATTTTTCTTACATAATTCTCTTAATAAAACATTTGGTATCAAATCTATGTTCTACTAAATTTGTGTTGCATGCAGGGCTAGTGGATGAGGTGCGCCAAATTTTCATTCCTGATGCATATTACACCAAAGGAATCCGACGGTACATTGGTGTCCTTGAAATGGACAGATATTTAACGGAAGAAACGAATATAGACGGAGATGATGAATCAAAGGAGATGATTTTTCAAGCTTCAATTTCAAGTATCAAGCGTAATACTCGTACGTTAATTTTTATCCAACTTGATAAATTTCAACGATTAATAAACGAGAAAATGTGGTCAGTGCATCATATTATTGCTACAGACGTTTTCAAAGAAGATAGAAAAGAAGATCCTGACGAAGCATGGAGGAATACTGTTTTGCAACCATGCCTAGATATTGTGAAAAGATTTCTCAAAAATGAATATTATTATTGAGTGTACATAAACAGTCGTTATCTCCATCTTCTGTTTTGGTCACTTTCATTTTTGACCTATTTTGTACAGTATGTATCACATTACAAATATATATATGATATGACCCTTCTATCTATATATGATACTCTTATCTGTAAAAAAAATCTTATTTATAGATGAAATATTTATTTTAAGTTCCGATCCAAGACCAAGCCCCAAGTCCAAGTCCAAGTCTTCTATATTTAATATATATTAATATGAATATGTACGTACACAATTACATGAGATCACTCATATTGTCAAGCTAATAGAGTGATAAAATAAATTACCATAAATGTTCGGGAAGATTCCACCCTAAAAGGATTTTAAAGAATAGAATTCTTAACTCAAATGTTACATAGACAAAGAAGATAAAATAGTAAATTTGTAATCTATCGGTAATGAATATATTATACCTAATTCTATCACGGTGATCGAAGCTTGATTCAATAAAATACTTATCTATAATTATATGGAGCACAAGTCACTATATATACTCGTAATTGAAATAGTTATAGAGAATTGTTCACTTCCCTCTTATGGAATTAGACTAAACATTTATGACGTGTTGTTAAATAGTGTAAGATTTGACGCATTATCACTTCAATATATTCCAGCGGAAATATTATTGAGTTCTTTTTACAATCCTTTGGTAATGGATCTTTTCGTCAACTCTATTTGTGATCTCATAACAATATACATCTAGAAACTTCATCCTAAAATAATTTAAGCTTTATCGCCAAATTTCAAGGTGACACATCTCTAAATTTTTCATGAACTATTCTTAGTCAAAAAGATATGAATATATATTTAATTTGTTACTAATTAATAAACTTATAATTAATCACATTTTTACTATAAAAGCCCAGCTCTATGTTATCTCCTAACAACGTACACTAATAACTATCCTAAAATATATTTAATAATAATTATCAAAATACAAGTTGACATATCTATAAACTTTTCAAAAGTCATTCTTATCCTAAAATATATCAGTAATTATGAAATTGGTATGTCAATTAATAAGTCCACAAACAGATTTTACAATAAAAACCGAATGCAATTTCTTTTCACATCCACCATCAAGAAAAATTTATATTTTTACATACTATATTCCAAGTCAAGCAAGGTTTCTACTTACTAGCATTATTTGTACAAGATTTTTAATGTCTGACTTTATGCATTCACTATTATAAACTAATTATTTTTTTTGTAGATAAAATTAATACTTTCATCAACAATAAAGAGTTCAACAAGAAGAAAGTGATCTTCATAATGGGGGCCACAGGAACGGGAAAATCCCGTCTCTCTGTTAACCTTGCCACCCATTTTCGAGGAGAAATAATAAACTCGGATAAAAGGCAAGCTTACAAGGGACTCGAAATTGTTACAAACAAGATCACACACAATGAGAAACAAGGCTTACGACATTATTTGTTAGGTATATATATTTATTTCAAAGAATACTTATATCAAATGACTACCTAGATAATTTTATAGTAGTAATTATAGATTCTAGTGAAAAATATACTTAACTTCTAAAAAATTATTTCTTTCAATTGTGATAAAGTTAATTTTTTCACATTTTGTTAGGTGAAATTGAGTCAGATTCAGACTTCACAGCTGAAAATTTTTGCTTGCAAGCTGTTTTCTACATAGATTAAATACTGAAGACTCAACGTGTTCCAATTATTGTTGGAGGGTCAAATTCGTATATTAAAAAACTTGTGGAAGACCCTGTGCTCATGTTCCAATATAAGTATGATATTTGCTTTATTTGGATTGATGTTAAGCAATCAGTCTTGAACCGTAGAGTTGACATGAGGGTTGATCAAATGGTCAACACAGGTAATTTTTGTAATTATTTTATGTATCAATCAAAATTTAATATCATTCAGCTAGCTAAAAACTTTTCTTATATAATTTTCTTAATAATACATTTGGTTATCAAATCTATGTTCTACTAAATTTTTGTTGCATGCAGGGCTAGTGGATGAGGTGCGGCAGATTTTTATTCAAGATGCAGATTACACCAAAGGAATTCGACGGTCCATTGGTGTCCCTGAAATGGATAGATATTTAAGGGAAGAAACGAATATAGATGGAGACGATTCTTCAAGCTTCAATTTCAAGTATCAAGCGTAATACTCGTACATTAATTTGTAACCAACTTGACAAGATTCAACGATTAATAAAGGAGAAAATGTGGTCAGTGCATCATATTATTGCTAAGGACGTTTTCAAAGAAGATAGAAAAGAAGATCATGACGAAGCATGGAGGAATACTGTTTTGCAACGAGGCCTAGATATTGTGAAAAGATTTCTCAAAAATGAATAGTATTATTGAGTGTACATAAAAAGTCGTGTCCCGACCCAAAAATGGACGTGATAGCACTTGTCTTATCCCACCAAGACAAGTCAGCCTAAAACTCAACCATTACAATAAAATGCGGAAAATTTACTATCAACTTAAATTGTACCCCAAAACCTGATTGTCACGTGTACAAGTCTCTAAAGTATACAATTGAATCAAAAGAAATATAAGTCTCATATGACATTGTTTCTAGAGTAGAAAAAAATCATAAACAAGAGTAAGAAGGTCTGCTGAGATGACAAACAACTACCTCACAAATCTCCAAGAAGCCTCGGAAAAGAAGAGAATATATCAGTAAGTTCCGGGCTAGTAACCTACAAAAATTGTAGAAGCAAGGGGTGAGTACCAAACCACACGGTACTCAGCAAGTAAACCTCTAAACACAAGATAAGGGGATAAAATACGGGTACTCCTACCACCCCAACCGAACCTCCACAAATACAACCTGCATAAAAATCAGCCCAACCTAACAGCTCACAGTTTACATAACATGTAACTCAACAACAACACTTAGACAAATTACATATCCTCCACAACAACACTTTAACAAATTACATACCCTCAACAACAACACTTCAACAAATTACATATTCTCAACAACAAGCTCACTATTCAACAATCACAAGTTCCGCAGAAAAACAATCACAAGATCAGCAAAACACAATATCAAGTTCACTAATGATAAGTATGTGCAATACAATGGAATGCAATGTCAAGTATAATGATGCATGTCTGACCTAATGATACACACCCCCTGTCTCTCAGTCCGGGACCCATGGGGGACATATCTGTCCATGCATCTGTCGCGGCGCACGATACGACCCTCGATAATAGTAACCATCGTGGCGCACGATACGTCCCTCGAAATATAGTATCCATCGCGGCGCGCGATACGTCCCTCGAAATGGTACATCCTCTTTAAGTTCTCATTCTTTCTCAATGCACATAACACTTGTCACAACCATGTCTCGGAACAATGCAAATGACATGTTCACACAAATAATGAGGACATGACCATTTTCATAACATTGCACAATTCACAACAACACAAACATGATATCACATCAACAATGATTCAACCAGCTTTCAAACCTTTCTCAAACACATCACACATAAACAATTAATCACATTGCCTTTTGGTTACCCCTTTTTCATCATTAGAATTAATCAATATGGACAAGCAAACCCATCACCAAGTCCCATTACTCCAAACATATACCACAAGGAAATACACGCATTTCATACACTTAACAAGAGTTTAGAAATCCACTTGCCTCAAATAGTCGAACAATCACTTCGGGACTTGAGTCTTCCCCTTTCATAAAGCTTCCAAACAAATGTAATCTATTCAAGTATATAATTACGATAAGATTTCGAAACTAACAACATTCATATCACTATAGATTTAGCCTAGACCCAAAAACTTACCCAAATATATAATTAAGTTCTTAAATTTCAAGTTTAGAGTTAACTTCCAATCTATACAATATCATAGATCTAATAGTATTCACATAATCGATGTCCTTTTAACAACGAACCAATACTATTCAAATCTACCAGGGCATATGCAGAACATTAACTAACTTCTTAAAGTATATTTTTTCAATGATTACATCATCATTAACCCTTTAAATATATATCGCTAACTTGTCCCATCTCAATTGGTAAGAAAATAAAAATTTTCACGTAAGATGGATCCTTTACTATCTAGTGCAATTAATATTATAATATTAATAAAAAACAATTCATGAGCAAATTAATTCAGTAATGAGTCAATATGCACGCTTACATATATACTGTTAAAACAAAAACTTATTAAAAATCTAAATTGGACCATTAATTTTATCAAATAATTATTGAATATAATATGGTTGTCACCATTTTTGGCAGAAACTTTGCCAAACAACAACTTAAATGACCTTTTATTAAAAGATAATTATACTACCTATCCAAGCAATTACTATGTCGAGGTTTACCTGAAGCACCAAATGCTTTTCCGGCGACGCAAATTCTGTTTTTCTGCCTCTCGCGTACAATCTGCTTTCTCTTAATTGTGGAATAAAATGTAAAACCCTATAAGTTCATTTTAATATATTTGGGCTAAGGAGTATAGGGTCTTAAATGAATTTTTATTCTTGGCCCATTATTATCATTTAACTAAATAAATATTCGTCGATTTAATAATTATAGTTATCGAATAGCTTCAAAATTTCACACCAACTTCACCGACGTATCAATAATTACTCGAGACAACTATCAAGAGGGGGAAAATAGAAATAAAAAAAATAATTTCAAAAATTAACTTACGGGTGATTACATTATCCACCACTAAAAATCATGTTCGTCCTCGAACATACAGAAGAAGAAGTAGGAAGAATAACAATGTTACTAATTGTCTAATTTATGACCTACTAGTCAATGTTTATCTCTCTAAGTGAGCTCCTCCTTAAGACCATTCCATCAAGATCAGCTACGAAGAACTGAACTTTCAAATCAAACTTTGAAAGATCTATAAATCACGAGTGATTAGTAAGCCAAAGTCTAACTCATGAACACAATCTTAAGTGAAATTCATTGGACCTTAACACCGCTATCATGACGAATCTTTTCTCAGATAACCAAGTAAACCTTCTGAATCAATACCGGTTACAACCAGATGTGGACTTTAACCAACCACCACACTCATAATGCACAAACCATCACATATCTTATCAAGATTACCTTTTCACACCACAATCTTTCCACGAACTTAGTTTTTAAAAATCTTATTCTTAGACACTGGTACTCATCAAGGGAGAATCAAACTTATCTAACCCAAAGAAGAACAAAATCAAGTAAACACTCAATAAGCAGTACATGCTAGGATGCAAAACCTTTAACAACACTTTCAGATAACTGTAACTATTCACGGAAGCTCTTCTATAAGTCCTCATAATCAAGGTAGTGTAAGTAAAATCATTAGTATACTTCAACTATCTCAAACAACACTGAATCTATCATAACCGAAATTACCAAGCATGTCCAAGAATTTAACCCTTCCATGAGGACAATCACCGGATCAGTACACCCGATCCACCACAAGGGATTCACCCATAGAAGTGAAACACGCATGACTTAAATAGAAAATCATACTCCAAATCATATCCAAAACAACGTAGGTGGTCATATAAGAATATACAAATCCAAGATCGAATACTACTGATACTTCTTTCATAGTGCTCATATCAAATATTTTCATTCATATGACTCTATCTCTTTGATTTTAACCACCCACAATCAATTAGTCTAGTCCCCTTTACAATCGTACACATTTTTGATTCATTGAACCCTACATACTTCTCACAGTACTCCACTAAAGTCAACACTCTTAATACCAACAAACATTATAATCAGACCCGTCATTTATCTTAGCTCTCAAATTGTCACTAGTATCAAAGTGTTCTTAACAAACACGTTATCGTCTCCAAAACTTTCAAACTATGACGCTCTCTCTTTCCAAATAAGCATTTTATGAAAGACATGGGTTCCATCCAAGGTTAATAGCATTAATTTCAAATCATATAGTATCATCCCATCGAGATAAAGCTATTAAATCACACCCATAGTCAAGTTCACATAAACTTTCACATACTATATTTTATCTATCATTTATACCATTATGTGCCCCATGCCAAAAACTCAAGGAAATCCTTGGTCACTCCAATAATTCTGTACAGTATAAGCTCAAAACCCCTACTCACCATGAAATACCTATGTAACACATCATAACAGTCTATGTTATCTAAAAATAGTAGTTTCAATCTCCTCAAAATTCTCGATAATCCTGTATAATTGTAGGTCCATATTATCGCATATTCATAAAAAGTCATCTACCACTAAATAATTTAGCCCCACATAACAACACATAATCTCACAGACCTCACAATTTTTCACCCAAATCAAAAACCCAATATTCATAAAAAAAACAAATGTTGATAAATTCCTAGTGAGTTCATACTAAACCAATTCACATCCATAGTCATATCATAACTTATATATGAAAACCCTTACATCCTTTAACTTCAAACCAAGAGTCTATATGACAGGTCTTATTCCTTCACATCTCTTAAATTCTTCCCATGACGCAAATTTTAAATAACTTAAACTTTTCAATACACCAAATTTTTTTTTCTTTCACTGACTTGCTTATCAATCTTATCATTTGACCCATAGCCCATGATATTTTTACCTTAATTCTTTAAAACAATAATTATTTTTTTTACGTGAAGGCTCATTTAGGTATAATAATCAAAAGTAACCAAATTTACTACTCAGATTATTTTCAAGTTCTTCCAAATAATTCACACTCAATGTGATCGGTCATTTCTTACCTTATCAATCCATATCTTGACTAAACCCACTACCACAAACCTTCACCATGAAAAACTTGAATTTTTGAATTTAACTATGTAACCCAATCCATTTATCTATCAACATTAGCTCATACCTTGAAGATTTTTATGAACTCACGTATCTTAGCTTATCATTGATCGCGTCTCCATCGACCTTATCATATATTTCACTAAAATTCATTTGTACTTATTACCAAACTCAAAATCAGACACGCAAAAGAAAAACTTATCATCACACTCGAGCTGAACGTATGTAAACTTCTTTCTCAAATTTTATCCAATAGCTTTTAACCAATATGATGAACCTGTGACACTATTATCATAAGTAGAGCAAAACAAATAAAATCACGTGTCTCTGAACCCAATTCTCAATCCTTTTTAAGATACCTCTTTAGCCCCTGCAATAAGAGAAAATATACTTGCTCTCACCTCAATCCGAAGATTAAACTACATCCCGTTAATTCATGCGATTATGGATCAAGCTCCTTTCAATTCTATTTGAGTGACATCCTAACTCCTCATAAAAATTACCATACAACCATGCTACTCAAAAAATAGTAGTAAACCATAACTCTGATGCTCTAAAGTCACCATTATCCTACAAAAGTCTTTTGACCAACAAAACTTATCATATAGTTCCATCCTAATCACAATTCATCACAAACTTTGATTATCACTATGCCTAGTCAGCCCTTGTCAACACCACAAAGTCAACCTATGTCATCGACATGAAATCTCAAACCTAACTATACCAATCATATTCGACAGACTAACTTAAATTTATACGCATTTTCTTACTAAAATTTTCAATTGCCTTTACCCAAGTATACTCGTTGAAACTTCCTTTACATATAAGTTTAATTCACTCAATTGGAGCTTATGATAAAATCACCACTTCTCATTTAGAATTCTAAGGATACACTTTATAACCTACACACACATTAATATCATACCTAAGATCCACCACTATGATTTTCCTTATAAATAATGTTTAACTCATTCTTCTGTAGTAACAAGCTAGTCGGTCTCTCAAATTTGAAGGTAACATCGAATCTTATTATATGAGAATGTGATACAATTGATAACTCTTTAAGTAATTTGTATTAACACTAGACAATCAACATATTCGTTTTCGTATACCACTAGTACAACATCGTGAAAGTTCGTTAGATCCACCACTAGAACATATCATACCTATCAAGAAGATCGTACTCAAATAACTCACACATTTCTGCCTAATTAAGTAACTAACATACACTATCAAATCTTTTCGGCCTCTCATCCAAAGCGATATGCATCCCTTAGTAGATCAGGTCAATAAAAAAAGTAACACACTCCATAACTCTAACCAAGTAAGCATCAATACTGTTATGATACAAATTCTAACCTTAATTGGTGCATCACTATTATCATCATTTTTTTAAGCAACTCATTCATGTTATGATAACTTTACTAATTGTAGTTTCCAAAATTACATGTCCATCATCTGGCTCTCCCTTTAATCATTTCACTTTCAATGTTTAAACCACTCTAATTATTGTATATACCACACAAGAACTATTAATTTTACTAGGGTAACTAACCTTATACAGACCCTTGAAATTGTTGAACTTTTTAAATCTAAACCACACATTTTTTTCATAAGTATATTAATCCTATTTTAATACCGGATCTAACCTTCAAATCATAGACGACATCAACTACTCACATTAGGAACTACGCACGAGTCATCAAATAAGTGAGAGAGAATGGAATGAAGCGATGTGAATCAAAATCAGACAAAGGATGCACGAGAGATATCCAAAAAGTGAAGATTTTTCTTAAAAGTCACTATAGCCTCTCGAAGATAAGTACAGACGTCTCCGTACCGATCCTCGGGACTCTATTTAGACTCGACTTGTACACACGTGAGACCTATGAACCTGGGGCTCTAATACTATTTTGTCACGACCCAAAAATGGACGTGATGGCACTCGTCTTATCCCACCAATACAAGTCAGCCTAAAACTCAACCATTACAATAAAATGCGAAAAATTTACTATCAACTTAAATTATACCCCAAAACCTGGTTGTCACGTGTACAAGTCACTAAAGTATACAATTGAATCAAAAGAAATATAAGTCTCATATGACATTGTTTCTAGAGTAGAACAAAATGATAAACAAGAGTAAGAAGGTCTGCTGAGATGACAAACAACTACCTCACAAATCTCCAAGAAGCCTCGGAAAATAAGAGAATATATCAGTAAGTTCCGGGCTAGTAACCTACAAAAATTGTAGAAGCAAGGGGTGAGTACCAAACCACACGGTACTCAGCAAGTAAACCTCTAAACACAAGATAAGGGGATAAAATACGGGTACTCCTACCACCCCAACCGAACCTCCACAAATACAACCTGCATAAAAATCAGCCCAACCTAAGAACTCACAGTTTACATAACATGTAACTCAACAACAACACTTAGACAAATTACATATCCTCCACAACAACACTTTAACAAATTACATACCCTCAACAACAACACTTCAACAAATTACATATTCTCAACAACAAGCTCACTATTCAACAATCACAAGTTCCGCAGAAAAACAATCACAAGATCAGCAAAACACAATATCAAGTTCACTAATGATAAGTATGTGCAATACAATGGAATGCAATGTCAAGTATAATGATGCATGTCTGACCTAATGATACACACCCCCTGTCTCTCAGTCCGGGACCCATGGGGGACATATCTGTCCATGCATCTGTCGGGCGCACGACACGACCCTCGATAATAGTAACCATCGCGGCGCGCGATACGTCCCTCGAAATATAGTATCCATCGCGGCGCGCGATACGTCCCTCGAAATGGTACATCCTCTTTAAGTTCTCATTCTTTCTCAATGCACATAACACTTGTCACAACCATGTCTCGGAACAATGCAAATGACATGTTCACACAAATAATGAGGAGATGACCATTTTCATAACATTGCACAATTCACAACAACACAAACATGATATCACATCAACAATGATTCAACCAGCTTTCAAACCTTTCTCAAACACATCACACATAAACAATTAATCACATTGCCTTTTGGTTACCCCTTTTTCATCATTAGAATTAATCAATATGGACAAGTAAACCCATCACCAAGTCCCATTACTCCAAACATATACCACAAGGAAATACACGCATTTCATACACTTAACAAGAGTTTAGAAATCCACTTGCCTCAAATAGTCGAACAATCACTTCGGGACTTGAGTCTTCCCCTTTCATAAAGCTTCCAAACAAATGTAATCTATTCAAGTATATAATTACGATAAGATTTCGAAACTAACAACATTCATATCACTATAGATTTATCCTAGACCCAAAAACTTACCCAAATATATAATTAAGTTCTTAAATTTCAAGTTTAGAGTTAATTTCCAATCTATACAATATCTTAGATCTAATAGTATTCACATAATCGGTGTCCTTTTAACAACGAACCAATACTATTCAAATCTACCAGGGCATATGCAGAACATTAACTAACTTCTTAAAGTATATTTTTCCAATGATTACATCATCATTAACCCTTTAAATATATATCGCTAACTTGTCCCATCTCAATTGGTAAGAAAATAAAAATTTTCACGTAAGATGGATCATTTACTATCTAGTGCAATTAATATTATAATATTAAAAAAAAACAATTCATGAGCAAATTAATTCAGTAATGAGTCAATATGCACGCTTACATATATACTGTTAAAACAAAAACTTATTAAAAATCTAAATTGGACCATGAATTTTATCAAATAATTATTGAATATAATATGGTTGTCACCATTTTTGGCAGAAACTTTGCCAAACAACAACAACTTAAATGACCTTTTATTAAAAGATAATTATACTACCTATCCAAGCAATTACTATGTCGAGGTTTACCTGAAGCACCAAATGTTTTTCCGGCGACGCAAATTCTGTTTTTCTGCCTCTCGCGTACAATCTGCTTTCTCTTAATAGTGGAATAAAATGTAAAACCCTATAAGTTCATTTTAATATATTTGGGCTAAGGAGTATAGGGTCTTAAATGAATTTTTATTCGCCCATTATTATCATTTAACTAAATAAATATTCGTCAATTTAATAATTATAGTTATCGAATAGCTTCAAAATTTCACACCAACTTCACCGACGTATCAATAATTACTCGAGACAACTATCAAGAGGGGGAAAATAGAAATAAAAAAAATAATTTCAAAAATTAACTTACGGGTCATTACAAGTCGTTATCTCCATGTTCTGTTTTGGTCAATTTAATTTTTTACCTATTTTGTACAGTATGTATCGCATTACAAATATACATATGATATGACCCTTCTTTCTATATATGTTACTCTTATCTGTAAAAAAATTCTTATTTATAGATGAAATATTTATTTTAATTTCCGATCCAAGCCTAAGATCCAAGTCCAAGTCCAAGTCTTCTATATTTAATATATAGTAATATGAATACGTACGTACAGAATTACATGAGATCACTCACATTGTCAAGCTAATAGAGTGATAAAAAAATTACCATAAATGTTCGGGAAGATTCCACCCCTAAAAGGATTTTAAAGAATAGAATTCTTAACTCAAATGTTACTTATACAAAGAAGATAAAATAGTAAATTTGTAATCTATCGGTAATGAATATATTATACCTAATTCTATCACGGTGATTGAAGCTTGATTCAAAAAAATCCTTATCTATTATTATATGGTGCACAAGTCAATATAAATACTCGTAATTGAAATAGTTATAGATAATTGTTCACTTCCCTCTTATGGAATTAGACTAAACACTTATGACGTGTTGTTAAATAGTGTAAGACTTGACGCATTATCACTTCAATATATTCCATCAGAAATATTATTGAGTTCTTTTTACAATCCTTTTGTAATCGATCTGTTCGTCAACTCTATTTGTGATCTCATAACAATATACATCTAGAAACTTCATCCTAAAATAATTTAAGCTTTATCGCCAAAATTCAAGGTGACACATCTCTTAATTTTTTCATGAACTATTCTTAGTCTAAAAGATATGAATATATATTTAATTTGGTATACTAATTAATAAACTTATAATTAATCACATTTTTACTATAAAAGCCCAGCTCTATGTTATCTCCTAACAACGTACACTAATAACTATCCTAAAATATATTTAATAGTAATTACCAAAATACAAGTTGACATATCTATAAACTTTTCAAAAGTCATTCTTATCCTAAAATATATCAGTAATTATGAAATTGGTATGTCAATTAATAAGTCCAAACAGATTTTACAATAAAAGTCGAATGCAATTTCTTTTCACATCCACCATCAAGAAAACTTTATATTTTTACATAATATATTCCAAGTCAAGCAAGGTTTCTACTTACTAGCTTTATTTTTACAAGATTTTTAATGTCTGACTTTATGCATTCACTATTATAAACAAATTATTTTTTTTGTAGATAAAATTAATACATTCATCAACAATGAAGAGTTCAACAAGAAGAAAGTGATCTTCATAATGGGGGCCTCTCTGTTAACCTTGCCACCAATTTTCGAGGAGAAATAATCAACTCGGATAAAATGCAAGTTTACAAGGGACTCGAAATTGTTACAAACAAGATCACACACACTGAGAAACAAGGCTTATGACACTATTTGTTAGGTATATATATTTATTTCAAAGAATACTTATATCAAATGACTACCTAGATAATTTTATAGTAGTAATTATAGATTCTAGTGAAAAGTATACTTTACTATTAAAAAATTATTTCTTTCAATTTTGATAAAGTTAATTTGATCACATTTTCTTAGGTGAAATTGAGCCAGATTCAGACTTCACAGCTGACTATTTTTGTTTGCAAGTTGTTGTCTACATAGATAAAATACTGAAGACTCAACGTGTTCCAATTACTATTGGAGGGTCGAATTCGTATATTGAAAAACTTGTGGAAGACCCTGTGTTCATGTCCAAATATGAGTATGATAGTTGCTTTATATGGATTGATGTTGAGCAATCAGTTTTGAACCGTAGAGTTGACATGAGGGTTGATCAAATGGTCAACGCAGGTAATTTTTATAATTATTATATGTATCAATCAAAATTTATTATCATTCAACTAGCTAACAACTTTTCTTATATAATTTTCTTAATAATACATTTGGTTATCAAATCTTTGTTGTACTAAATTTGTGTTGCATGCAGGGCTAGTGGATGAGGTGCGACAGATTTTCATTCCAGATGCAGATTACACCAAAGGAATCCGACGGTCCATTGGTGTCCCTGAAATAGACAGATATTTAAGGAAAGAAACGAATATAGACGGAGATAATGAATCAAAGGAGATGATTCTTCAAGATTCAATTTCAAGTATCAAGCGTAATACTCGTACGTTAATTTGTAACCAACTTAACAAGATTCAACGATTAATAAACGAGAAAATGTGGTCAGTGCATCATATTATTGCTACGGACGTTTTCAAAGAAGATAGAAAAGATGATCGTGATGAAGCATGGAGGAATACTGTTTTGCAACCATGCCTAGATATTGTGAAAAGATTTCTCAAAAATGAATTATTATTGAGTGTACATAAACAGTCGTTATCTCCAGCTTCAGTTTTGGTCACTTCAATTTTTGACCTATTTTGTACAGTATGTATCGCATTACAAATATATATATGATATGAACCTTCTTTCTATATATGTTACTCTTATCTGTAAAAAAAATATTATTTATTTATGAAATATTTATTTTAAGTTTCGATCCAAGCCCAAGCCCCAAGTCAAAGTTCAAGTCTTCTATATCTTATATTTAGTAATATGAATACGTACGTACAAAATTACATGAGATCACTCATATTGTCAAGCCAATAGAGTGATAAAATAAATTACTATAAATGTTCGGGAAGATTCCACCCTAAAAGGATTTTAAAGAATAGAATTCTTAACTCAAATGTTACATTGACAAAGAAGATAAAATAGTAAATTTGTAATCTATCGGTAATGAATATATTATACCTAATTCTATCACGGTGATTGAAGCTTGATTCAATAAAATCCTTATCTATTATTATATGGTGCACAAGTCAATATAAATACTCGTAATTGAAATGTTATAGATAATTGTTCACTTCCCTCTTATGGAATTAGACTAAACATTTATGACGTGTTGTTTAATAGTGTAAGATTTGACGCATTATCACTTCAATATATTCCGTCAGAAATATTATTGAGTTCTTTTTATAATCCTTTTGTAATCAATCTTTTCGTCAACTCTATTTGTAATCTCATAACAATATACATCTAGAAACTTCATCCTAAAATAATTTAAGCTTTATCGCCAAAATTCAAGGTGACACATCTCTAAATTTTTTCATGAACTATTCTTAGTCTAAAAGATATGAATATATATATTTAATTTGGTATACTAATTAATAAACTTATAATTAATCACATTTTACTATAAAAGCCCAGCTCTATGTTATCTCCTAACAACGTACACTAATAACTTTATCCTAAAAATATATTTAATAATAATTACCAAAATACAAGTTGACATATCTATAAACTTTTCAAAAGTCATTCTTATCCTAAAATATATCAGTAATTATGAAATTGGTATGTAAATTAATAAGTCCACAAACAGATTTTACTATAAAAGCCGAATGCAATTTCTTTTCACATCCACCATCAAGAAAAATTTATATTTTTACATAGTATAAGTATATTCCAAGTCAAGCAAGATTTCTGCTTACTAGCTTTATTTTTACAAGATTTTTAATGTCTGACTTTATACATTCAATATTATAAACTATTTTTCTTTTTGTAGATAAAATTAATACTTTCATTAACTATGAAGAGTTCAACAAGAAGAAAGTGATTTTCATAATGGAGGTTACATGAACGGGAAAATCCCGTCTCTCTGTTAACCTTGCCACCCATTTTCTAGGAGAAATAATCAACTCGGATAAAATGCAAGTTTACAAAGGACTCGAAATTGTTACAAACAAGATCACACACACTGAGAAACAAGGCTCACGACACTATTTGTTAGGTATATATATTTATTTCAAAGAATACTTATATCAAATGACTACCTAGATAATTTTATAGTAGTAATTATAGATTCTAGTAAAAAATATACTTTACTATTAAAAAATTATTTCTTTCAATTCTGATAAAGTTAATTTGATCACATTTTCTTAGCTGAAATTTATCCAGATTCAGACTTCACATCTGAATATTTTTGTTTGCAAGCTGTTGTCTACATAGATAAAATACTGAAGACTCAACGTGTTCCAATTATTGTTGGAGGGTCATATTCGTATATTGAAAAACTAGTGACAGACCCTGTGTTCATGTTCAGATATAAGTATGATAGTTGCTTTATTTGGATTGATGTTGAGCAATCAGTCTTGAACCGTAGAGTTGACATGAGGGTTGATCAAATGGTCAACGCAGGTGATTTTTGTAATTATTTTATGTATCAATCAAAATTTAATATCATTCAGCTAGCTAAAAACTTTTCTTATATAATTTTCTTAATAATACATTTGGTTATAAAATTTATGTTCTACTAAATTTGTGTTGCATGTAGGGCTAGTGGATGAGGTGCGACAGATTTTTATTCCAGATGCAGATTACACCAAAGGAATTCGACGGTCCATTGTTGCCCCTGAAATGGACGGATATTTAAGGGAAGAAACGAATATAGACGGAGATGATGAATCAAAGGAGATGATTCTTCAAGCTTCAATTTCAAGTATCAAGCGTAATACTCGTACGTTAATTTGTAACCAACTTGACAAGATTCAACGAATAATAAATAAGAAAATATGGTCAGTGCATCATATTATTGCTACGGGCGTTTTCAAAGAAGATAGAAAAGAAGATCCTGACGAAGCATGTAGGAATACTGTTTTGCAACTATGCCTAGATATTGCGAAAAGATTTCTCAAAAATGAATATTATTATTGAGTGTACATAAACAGTCGTTATCTCCATCTACTATTTTGATCACTTTATTTTTTGACCTATTTTGTACAGTATGTATCGCATTACAAATATACATATGATATGACCCTTCTTTCTATATATGTTACTCTTATCTGTAAATAAAATCTTATTTATAGATGAAATATTTATTTTAAGTTCCGATCCAAGCCCAAGCCCCAAGTCCAAGTCCAAGTCTTTTATATTTAATATATATTAATATGAATACGTACATACACAATTACATGAGATCATTCATATTGTCAAGCTAACAGAGTGATAAAATAAATTACCATAAATGTTCGGGAAGATTCCACCCTAAAAGGATTTTAAAGAATAGAATTCTTAACTCAAATGTTACATAGACAAAGAAGATAAAAGAGTAAATTTGTAATCTATCGGTAATGAATATATTATACCTAATTCTATCACGGTGATTGATGCTTGATTCAATAAAATCCTTATCTATTATTATATGGTTCACAATTCAATATAAATACTCGTAATTGAAATAGTTATAGAGAATTGTTCACTTCCCTCTTATGGAATTAGACTAAACATTTATGACGTGTTGTTAAATAGTGTAAGATTTGACGCATTATCACTTCAATATATTCCATCAGAAATATTATTGAGTTCTTTTTACAATCCTTTGGTAATGGATCTTTTCGTCAACTCTATTTGTGATCTCATAACAATATACATCTAGAAACTTCATCCTAAAATAATTTAAGCTTTATCGCCAAATTTCAAGGTGACACATCTCTAAATTTTTTCATGAACTATTCTTAGTCAAAAAGATATGAATATATATTTAATTTGTTACTAATTAATAAACTTATAATTAATCACATTTTTACTATAAAAGCCCAGCTCTGTGTTATCTCCTAACAACGTACACTAATAACTTTATTCTAAAATATATTTAATAATAATTACCAAAATACAAGTTGACATATCTATAAACTTTTCAAAAGTCATTCTTATCCTAAAATATATCAGTAATTATGAAATTGGTATGTCAATTAATAAGTCCATAAACAGATTTTACTATAAAAGCCGAATGCAATTTCTTTTCACATCCATCATTAAGAAACATTTATATTTTTACATAGTATATTCCAAGTCAAGCAAGGTTTCTACTTACTAGCTTTATTTTTACAAGATTTTTAATGTCTGACTTTATGCATTCACTATTATAAACTAATTATTTTTTTTGTAGATAAAATTAATACTTTCATCAACAATGAAGAGTTCAACAAGAAGAAAGTGATCTTCATAATGGGGGCCACAGGAACGGGAAAATCCCGTCTCTCTGTTAGCCTTACCACCCATTTTCGAGGATAAATTATCAACTCGGATAAAATGCAAGTTTACAAAGGACTCGAAATTGTTACAAACAAGATCACACACACTAAGAAACAAGGCTTACGACACTATTTGTTAGGTATATATATTTATTTCAAAGAATGCTTATATCAAATGACTACCTAGATAATTTTATAGTAGTAATTATAGATTCTAGTGAAAAATATACTTTACTATTAAAAAATTATTTCATTCAATTCTGATAAAGTTAATTTGATCACATTTTCTTAGCTGAAATTTAGCCAGATTCAGACTTCACAGTTGAAGATTTTTGTTTGCAAGCTGTTGTCTACATAGATAAAATACTGAAGTCTCAACGTCTTCTTATTATTTTTGGAGGGTCAACTTCGTATATTGAAAGACTTGTGGAAGACCCTGTGTTCATGTTCAAGTATAAGTATGATAGTTGCTTTATTTGGATTGATGTTGAGCAGTCAGTCTTGAACCGTAGAGTTGATATGACGGTTGATCAAATGGTCAACGCAGGTAATTTTTGTAATTATTTTATGTATCAATCAAAATTTAATATCATTCATATAGCTAAAAACTTTTCTTATATAATTTTCTTAATAATACATTTGGTTATCAAATCTATTTACTACAAAATTTGTGTTTCATGTAGGGCTAGTGGATGAGGTGCGATAGATTTTTATTCCATATGCAAATTACACCAAAGGAATCCGACGGTCCATTGGTGTCCCTGAAATGGACAGATATTTAAAGGAAGAAACGAATATAGACGGAGATGATGAATCAAAGGAGATGATTCTTCAAGCTTTAATTCCAAGTATCAAGCGTAATACTCGTAAGTTAATATGTAACCAACATGACAAGATTCAACGATTAATAAATGAGAAAATGTTGTCAGTGCATCATATTATTGCTACGGACGTTTTCAAAGAAGATAGAAAAGAAGATCCTGACGAAGCATGGAGTAATACTGTTTTGCAACCATGCCTAGATATTGTGAAAAGATTTCTCAAAAATGAATATTATTTTTGAGTGCACATAAACAGTCGTTATCTCCATCTTCTGTTTTGGTCACTTGAATTTTTGACCTATTTTGTGCAGTATGTATCGCATTACAAATATATATATGATATGACTCTTATTTCTATATATGTTACTCTTATCTGTAAAAAAATTATTATTTACAGATGAAATATTTATTTTAAGTTCCGATCCAAGCCCAAGCCCCTAGTCCAAGTCCAAGTCTTCAATATTTAATATATAGTAATATGAATACGTACGTACACAATTACATGAGATCATTCATACTGTCAAGCTAATAGAGTGATAAAATAAATTACTATAAATGTTCAGTAAGATTCCACCCTAAAAGGATTTTAAAGAATAGAATTCTTAACTCACATGTTACATAGACAAAGAAGATAAAAGAGTAAATTTGTAATCTATCGGTAATGAATATATTATACCTAATTCTATCACGGTGATTGAAGCTTGATTCAATAAAATACTTATTTATTATTATATGGTGCACAAGTCAATATAAATACTCGTAAGTGAAATCTTTATAGATAATTGTTCACTTCCCTCTTATGGAATTAGACTAAACATTTAT
The DNA here is from genome assembly GCA_016801875.1 of Solanum sitiens. Lineage (NCBI taxonomy): Eukaryota > Viridiplantae > Streptophyta > Magnoliopsida > Solanales > Solanaceae > Solanum > Solanum sitiens. Next base: position 13,622 of record JABWTJ010001388.1, on the reverse strand, counting down.
GACGTGTTGTTAAATAGTATAAGATTTGACGCATTATCACTTCAATATATTTCGTCAGAAATATTATTGAGTTATTTTTACAATCATTTTGTAATCGATCTTTTCGTCAACTCTATTTGTGATCTCATAACAATTTACTTCTAGAAACTTCATCCTAAAATAATTTAAGCTTTATCGCCAAAATTCAAGGTGACAAATATCTAAATTTTTTCATGAAATATTCTTATTATAAAATATATGAATATATATTTAATTTGGTATACTAATTAATAAACTTATAATTAATCACATTTTTACCATAAAATCCCAACTTTATGTGATCTCCTAACAACGTACACTAATAACTTTATCCTAAAATATATTTAATAATAATTACCAAAATACAAGTTGAGATATCTATAAACTTTTCAAAAGTCATTCTTATCCTAAAATTTATCAGTAATTATGAAATTGGTATGTCAATTAATAAGTCCACAAACAGATTTTACTATAAAAGCCGAATGCAATTTCTTTTCACATCCACCATCAAGAAAAATTTATATTTTTACACAGTATATTCCAAGTCAAGCAAGATTTCTACTTGCTGGCTTTATTTTTACAAGATTTTTAATGTCTGACTTTATTCTTTCACTATTATAAACTAATTCTTATTTTTTTTTTAGATAAAATTAATACTTTCATCAACAATGAAGAGTTCAACAAGAAGAAAGTGATCTTCATAATGGGGGCCACAGGAATGGGAAAATCCCGTCTCTCTATTAACCTTGCAACCCATTTTCGAGGAGAAATAATCAACTCGGAGAAAATGCAAGTTTACAAGGGACTCGAAATTGTTACAAACAAGATCACACACTGAAAAACAAGGCGTACGACACTATTTGTTAGGTATATATATTTATTTCAAAGAATACTTATATCAAATGACTACCTAGATAATTTTATAGTAGTAATTATAGATTCTAGTGAAAAATATACTTTACTATTAAAAAAATATTTCTTTCAATTCTGATAAAGTAAATTTGATCACATTTTCTTAGCTGAAATTGATCCAGATTCAGACTTCACAGCTGAAGATTTTTGTTTGCAAGATGTTGTCTACATAGATAAAATACTGAAGACTCAACGTGTTCCAATTATTGTTGGAGGGTCATATTCGCATATTGAAAAACTTGTGACAGACCCTGTGTTCTTGTTCAAATATAAGTATGATAGTTGCTTTATTTGGATTGATGTTGAGCAATCAGTCTTTAACCGTAGAGTTGACATGAGGGTTGATCAAATGGTCAAGGCAGGTAATTTTTGTAATTATTTTATGTATCAATCAAAATTTAATATCATTCAGCTAGCTAAAAACTTTTCTTATATAATTTCTTAATAAAACATTTGGTTATCAAATCTATGTTCTACTAAATTTGTGTTGCATGTAGGGCTAGTGGATGAGGTGCGACAGATTTTCATTCCAAATGCAGATTACACCAAACGAATCCGACGGTCCATTGTTGTCCCTGAAATGGACGGATATTTAAGGTAAGAAACAAATATAGACGGAGATGATGAATCAAACGAGATGATTCTTCAAGCTTCAATTTCAAGTATGTAGTACTCGTACGTTAATTTGTAACCAACTTGACAAGATTCAACGAATCATAAATGAGAAAATGTGGTCAGTGCATCATATTAGTGCTACGGACGTTTTCAAAGAAGAGAGTAAAGAAGATCCTAACAAAGCATGGAGGAATACTGTTTTGCAACAACGAGGCCTAGATATTGTGAAAACATTTCTCAAAATGAATATTATTATTGAGTGTACATAAACAGTCGTTATCTCCATCTTCTGTTTTGGTCACTTTAATTTTTGACCTATTTTGTACAGTATGTATCGCATTACAAATATATGTATATATATATGATATATTCCTTCTTTCTATATATGTTACTCTTATCTGTAAAAAAATTCTTATTTATAGATGAAATATTTATTTTAAGTTCCGATCTAAGCCCAAGCCCCAAGTTCAAGTTCAAGTCTTCTACATTTAATATATAGTAATATGAATACGTATGTACACAATTACATGAGATCACTCATATTGTCAAGCTAATAGAGTGATAAGGTAAATTACCATAAATGTTCGGGAAGATTCCACCCTAAAAGGATTTTAAAGAATAGAATTCTTAACTCAAATGTTACATAGACAAACAAGATAAAATAGTAAATCTGTAATCTATCGGTAATGAATATATTATACCTAATTCTATCACGGTGATTGAAGCTTGATTCAACAAAATTGTTATTTATTATTATATGGTGCACAAGTCAATATAAATACTCGTAATTGAACTAGTTATAGATAGTTGTTCACTTCCCTATTATGGAATTAGACTAAACATTTATGACGTATTGTTAAATAGTGTAAGATTTGACACATTATCACTTCAATATATTCCGTCAGAAATATTATTGAGTTCTTTTTACAATCCTTTTGTAATCGATTTGTTCGTCAACTCTATTTGTGATCTCATAACAATATACATCTAGAAACTTCATGCTAAAATAATTTAAGCTTTATCGCCAAAATTCAAGGTGACACATCTATTAATTTTTTCATGATCTATTCTTAGTCTAAAAGATATGAATATATATTTAATTTGGTATACTAATTAATAAACTTATAATTAATCACATTTTTACTATAAAAGCCCATCTCTATGTTATCTCCTAACAACGTACACTAATAACTTTACCCTAAAATATATTTAATAATAATTACCAAAATACAAGTTGACATATCTATAAACTTTTCAAAAGTCATTCTTATCCTAAAATATATAAGTAATTATGAAATTGGTATGTCAATTAATAAGTCCACAAACAGATTTTACTACAAAAGCCAAATGCAATTTCTTTTCACATCCACCATCAAGAAAAATTTATATTTTTACACAGTATATTACAAGTCAAGCAAGGTTTCTACTTACTAGCTTTATTTTTACAAGATTTTTAATGTCTGACTTTATGCATTCACTATTATAAACTAATTCTTATTTTTTTGTAGATAAAATTACTACTTTCATCAACAATGAAGAGTTCAACAAGAAGAAAGTGATCTTCATAATGGGGGCCACAGGAACGGGAAAATCCCGTCTCTCTGTTAACCTTGCCACCCATTTTCGAGGAGAAATAATCAACTCGTATAAAATGCAAGTTTACAAGGGACTCGAAATTGTTACAAACAAGATCACACACACTGATAAACAAGGCTTACGACACTATTTGTTAGGTATATATATTTATTTCAAAGAATAATTATATCAAATGACTACCTAGATAATTTTATAGTAGTAATTATAGATTCTAGTGAAAAATATAGTATACTATTAAAAAATTATTTCTTTCAATTCTGATAAAGTTAATTTGATCACATTTTCTTAGATGAAATTGAGCCAGATTAAGACTTCACAGCTTAAGGTTTTTGTTTTCAAGCTGTTGTCTACATAGATAAAATATTGAAGACTCAACGTGTTCCAATTATTGTTGGAGGGTCAAATTCGTATATTGAAAAACTTGTGGAAGACCTTGTGTTCATGTTCAAATATAAGTTTGATAGTTTCTTTAATTGGATTGATGTTGAGCAGTCAGTCTTGAACCGTGAGTTGACATGAGGGCTGATTAAATGGTTAACGTAGGTAATTTTTGTAATTAATTTATGTATCAATCAAAATTTAATATCATCCATCTAGCTAAAAACTTTTCTTATATAATTTTCTTAATAATACATTTGGTTATCAAATGTATCTTCTACTAAATTTTTGTTGCATGCAGGGCTAGTGGATGAGGTGCGATAGATTTTTATTCAAGATGCAGATTACACCAAAGGAATCCGACGGTCCACCTGAAATGGACAGATATTTAAGGGAAGAAATGAATATAGACGGAGATGATGAATCAAAGGAGATGATTCTTCAAGCTTCAGTTTCAAGTATCAAGCGTAATACTCGTACGTTAATTTGTAACCAACTTGACAAGATTCAACGATTAATAAACGAGAAAATGTGGTCAGTGCATCATATTATTGCTACGGACGTTTTCAAAGAAGATAGAAAAGAAGATCCTGACGAAGCATGGAGGAATACTGTTTTGCAACCATGCCTAGATATTGTGAAAAGATTTCTCAAAAATGAATATTATTATTAGGTGTACATAAACAATCGTTATCTCCATCTTCTGTTTTGGTCACTTTAATTTTTGACCTATTTTGTACAGTATGTATCGCATTACAAATATACATATGATATGACCCTTCTTTCTATATATGTTACTCTTATCTGCAAATGAATTCTTATTTATAGATGAAATATTTAATTTAAGTTCCGATCCAAGCCCAAGCCCCAAGTCCAAGTCCAAGTCTTCTAGATTTAATATATATTAATATGAATACGTACGTACACAATTACATGAGATCACTCATATTGTCAAGCTAATAGAGTGATAAAATAATAAATTACCATAAATGTTCGGGAAGATTCCACCCTAAAAGGATTTTAAAGAATAGAATTCTTAACTCAAATGTTACATAGACAAAGAAGATAAAATAGTAAATTTGTAATCTATCTGTAATGAATATATTATACCTAATTCTATCACGGTGATTGAAGCTTGATTCAATAAAATCCTTATCTATTATTATATGGTGCACAAGTCAATATAAATACTCGTAATTGAAATAGTTATAGATAATTGTTTACTTCCCTCTTATGGAATTAGACTAAACATTTATGACGTGTTGTTAAATAGTGTAAGATGTGACGCATTATCACTTAAATATATTCCGTCAGAAATATTATTGAGTTCTTTTAACAATCCTTTTGTAATCGTTCTGTTCGTCAACTGTATTTGTGATCTCATAACAATATACATCTAGAAACTTCATCCTAAAATAATTTAAGCTTTATCGCCAAAATTCAAGGTGACACATCTCTAAATTTTTTCATGAACTATTCTTAGTCTAAAACATATGAATATATATTAAATTTGGTATACTCATTAATAAACTTATAATTAATCACATTGCTCTATGGTATCTCCTAACAACTTACACTAATAACTTTATCCTAAAATATATTTAATAATAATTACCAAAGTACAAGTTGACATATCTATAAACTTTTCAAAAGTCATTCTTATCCTAAAATATATTAGTAATTATGAAATTGGTATGTCAATTCATAAGTCCACAAACAGATTATACTATAAAAGTCGAATGCAATTTCTTTACACATCCACCATCAAGAAAAATTTATATTTTTACATAGTATATTCCAAGTCAAGCAAGGTTTTTACTTACTAGCTTTATTTTTACAAGATTTTTAATGTCTGACTTTATGCATTCACTATTATAAACTAATTATTTTTTTCTGTAGATAAATTTAATACTTTCATCAACAATGAAGAGTTCAACAAGAAGAAAGTGATCTTCATAGGCCACAGGAACGGAAAAATCCCGTCTCTCTGTTAACCTTGTCACCCATTTTCGAGGAGTAATAATCAACTCGGATAAAATGCAAGTTTACAAGTGACTCAAAATTGTTACAAACTAGATCACACACACTGAGAAATAAGGCTTACACACAATTTAATAGGTATATATATTTATTTCAAAGAATACTTATATCAAATGACTACCTAGATATATTTATAGTAGTAATTATAGATTCAAGTGAAAAATATACTTTACTATTAAAAAAATATTTCTTTCGATTCTGATAAAGTTAATTTGATCACATTTTCTTAGGTGAAATTGATCCAGATTCAGACTTCACAGCAGTTTGCAAGTTGTTGTCTATATAGATAAAATACTGAAGACTCAATGTGTTCCAATTATTGTTGGAGGGTCAAATTCGTATATTGAAAAACTTGTGCAAGACCCTGTGTTCATGTTCAAATATAAGTATGATAGTTTCTTTATTTGGATTGATGTTGAGCAATCAGTCTTGAACCGTAGAGTTGACATGAGGGTTGATCAAATGGTCAACGCAGGTAATTTTTGTAATTATTTTATGTATCAATCAAAATTTAATATCATTCAGCTAGCTAAAAACTTTTCTTATCTAATTTTCTTAATAATACATTTGGTTATCAAATATATGTTCTACTAAATTTGTGTTGCATGTAGGGATAGTGGATAAGGTGCAACAAATTTTCATTCCAGATGCAGATTACACCAAAGGAATCCGACGGTCCATGGGTGTCCCTGAAATGGACAGATATTTAAGTGAAGAAACGAATATAAATGGAGATGATGAATCAAACAACCTTCAATTTCAAGTATCAAGCGTAATACTCGTACGTTAATTTGAAACCAACTTGACAAGATTCAACGATTAATAAATGAGAAAATGTGGTCAGTGCATCATATTATTGCTACAGACGTTTTCAAAGAAGATAGAAAAGAAGATCCTGACGAAGCATGGAGGAATACTGTTTTGCAACCATGACTAGATATTGTGAAAAGATTTCTCAAAAATGAATATTATTATTCAGTGTACATAAACAGTCGTTATCTCCATCTTCTGTTTTGGTCACTTTAATTTTTGACCTATTTTGTACAGTATGTATCGCATTATAAATATACATATGATATGATCCTTCTCTCTATATATGTTACTCTTATCTGTAAAAAAATTCTTATTTATAGATGAAATATTTATTTTAAGTTCCGATCCAAGCCCAAGCCCCAAGTCCAATTCCAAGTCTTCTATATTTAATATATAGTAATATGAATACGTACGTACACAATTACATGAGATCACTCATATTGTAAATCTAATAGAGTGATAAATAAATTACCATAAATGTTCGGAAAGATTCGACCTTAAAAGGATTTTAAAGAATAGAATTCTTAACTAAAATGTTAAATAGACAAAGAAGATTAAATAGTAAATTTGTAATATTATACCTAATTCTATCACGATGATTGAAGCTTGATTCAATAAAATCCTTATCTATTATTATATGGTGCACAAGTCAATATAAATACTCGTAATTGAAATAGTTATAGATAATTGTTCACTTCCCTCTTATGGAATTAGACTAAACATTTATGACGTGTTGTTAAATAGTGTAAGATTTGACGCATTATCACTTCAATATATTCCGTCAGAAATATTATTGAGTTCTTTTTACAATCCTTGTATAATAGATCTTTTCGTCAACTCTATTTGTCATCTCATAACAATATACATCTAGAAACTTCATCCTAAAATAATTTAAGCTTTATCGACAAAATTCAAGGTGACACATCTCTAAATTTTTTCATGAACTATTCTTAGTCTAAAAGATATGAATATATATTTCATTTCGTATACTAATTACTTAACTTATAATTAGTCACATTTTTACGATAAAAGCCCAGCTCTATGTTATCTCCTAACAACGTACACTAATAACTTTATCCTAAAATATATTTTATAATAATTACCAAAATACAAGTTGACATATTTATGAACTTTTCAAAAGTCATTCTTATCCTAAAATATATCATTAATTATGAAATTGGTATGTCAATTAGTAAGTCCACAAACAGATTTTACTATAAAAGCTGAATGCAATTTCTTTTCACAACCACCAACAAGAAATATTTATATTTTTTCATAGTATATTCCAAGTCAAGCAAGGTTTCTACTTACTAGCTTTATTTTTACAAGATTTTTAATGTCTAACTTTATGCATTCACTATTATAATTTTTTTTTTTGTAGATAAAATTACTACTTTCATCAACAATGAAGAGTTCAACAAGAAGAAAGTGATCTTCATAATGGGGGCCACAGGAACGGGAAAATCCCGTCTCTCTGTTAACCTTGCCACCCATTTTCGAGGAGAAATAATCAACTCGTATAAAATGCAAGTTTACAAGGGACTCGAAATTGTTACAAACAAGATCACACACACTGATAAACAAGGCTTACGACACTATTTGTTAGGTATATATATTTATTTCAAAGAATAATTATATCAAATGACTACCTAGATAATTTTATAGTAGTAATTATAGATTCTAGTGAAAAATATAGTATACTATTAAAATATTATTTCTTTCAATTCTGATAAAGTTAATTTGATCACATTTTCTTAGATGAAATTGAGCCAGATTAAGACTTCACAGCTTAAGGTTTTTGTTTTCAAGCTGTTGTCTACATAGATAAAATATTGAAGACTCAACGTGTTCCAATTATTGTTGGAGGGTCAAATTCGTATATTGAAAAACTTGTGGAAGACCTTGTGTTCATGTTCAAATATAAGTTTGATAGTTTCTTTAATTGGATTGATGTTGAGCAGTCAGTCTTGAACCGTGAGTTGACATGAGGGTTGATTAAATGGTTAACGTAGGTAATTTTTGTAATTAATTTATGTATCAATCAAAATTTAATATCATCCATCTAGCTAAAAACTTTTCTTATATAATTTTCTTAATAATACATTTGGTTATCAAATGTATCTTCTACTAAATTTTTGTTGCATGCAGGGCTAGTGGATGAGGTGCGACAGATTTTTATTCAAGATGCAGATTACACCAAAGGAATCCGACGGTCCACCTGAAATGGACAGATATTTAAGGGAAGAAATGAATATAGACGGAGATGATGAATCAAAGGAGATGATTCTTCAAGCTTCAGTTTCAAGTATCAAGCGTAATACTCGTACGTTAATTTGTAACCAACTTGACAAGATTCAACGATTAATAAACGAGAAAATGTGGTCAGTGCATCATATTATTGCTACGGACGTTTTCAAAGAAGATAGAAAAGAAGATCCTGACGAAGCATGGAGGAATACTGTTTTGCAACCATGCCTAGATATTGTGAAAAGATTTCTCAAAAATGAATATTATTATTAGGTGTACATAAACAATCGTTATCTCCATCTTCTGTTTTGGTCACTTTAATTTTTGACCTATTTTGTACAGTATGTATCGCATTACAAATATACATATGATATGACCCTTCTTTCTATATATGTTACTCTTATCTGCAAATGAATTCTTATTTATAGATGAAATATTTAATTTAAGTTCCGATCCAAGCCCAAGCCCCAAGTCCAAGTCCAAGTCTTCTAGATTTAATATATATTAATATGAATACGTACGTACACAATTACATGAGATCACTCATATTGTCAAGCTAATAGAGTGATAAAATAATAAATTACCATAAATGTTCGGGAAGATTCCACCCTAAAAGGATTTTAAAGAATAGAATTCTTAACTCAAATGTTACATAGACAAAGAAGATAAAATAGTAAATTTGTAATCTATCTGTAATGAATATATTATACCTAATTCTATCACGGTGATTGAAGCTTGATTCAATAAAATCCTTATCTATTATTATATGGTGCACAAGTCAATATAAATACTCGTAATTGAAATAGTTATAGATAATTGTTTACTTCCCTCTTATGGAATTAGACTAAACATTTATGACGTGTTGTTAAATAGTGTAAGATGTGACGCATTATCACTTAAATATATTCCGTCAGAAATATTATTGAGTTCTTTTAACAATCCTTTTGTAATCGTTCTGTTCGTCAACTGTATTTGTGATCTCATAACAATATACATCTAGAAACTTCATCCTAAAATAATTTAAGCTTTATCGCCAAAATTCAAGGTGACACATCTCTAAATTTTTTCATGAACTATTCTTAGTCTAAAACATATGAATATATATTAAATTTGGTATACTAATTAATAAACTTATAATTAATCACATTGCTCTATGGTATCTCCTAACAACTTACACTAATAACTTTATCCTAAAATATATTTAATAATAATTACCAAAGTACAAGTTGACATATCTATAAACTTTTCAAAAGTCATTCTTATCCTAAAATATATCAGTAATTATGAAATTGGTATGTCAATTCATAAGTCCACAAACAGATTATACTATAAAAGTCGAATGCAATTTCTTTACACATCCACCATCAAGAAAAATTTATATTTTTACATAGTATATTCCAAGTCAAGCAAGGTTTTTACTTACTAGCTTTATTTTTACAAGATTTTTAATGTCTGACTTTATGCATTCACTATTATAAACTAATTATTTTTTTCTGTAGATAAATTTAATACTTTCATCAACAATGAAGAGTTCAACAAGAAGAAAGTGATCTTCATAGGCCACAGGAACGGAAAAATCCCGTCTCTCTGTTAACCTTGTCACCCATTTTCGAGGAGTAATAATCAACTCGGATAAAATGCAAGTTTACAAGTGACTCAAAATTGTTACAAACTAGATCACACACACTGAGAAATAAGGCTTACACACAATTTAATAGGTATATATATTTATTTCAAAGAATACTTATATCAAATGACTACCTAGATATATTTATAGTAGTAATTATAGATTCAAGTGAAAAATATACTTTACTATTAAAAAAATATTTCTTTCGATTCTGATAAAGTTAATTTGATCACATTTTCTTAGGTGAAATTGATCCAGATTCAGACTTCACAGCAGTTTGCAAGTTGTTGTCTATATAGATAAAATACTGAAGACTCAATGTGTTCCAATTATTGTTGGAGGGTCAAATTCGTATATTGAAAAACTTGTGCAAGACCCTGTGTTCATGTTCAAATATAAGTATGATAGTTTCTTTATTTGGATTGATGTTGAGCAATCAGTCTTGAACCGTAGAGTTGACATGAGGGTTGATCAAATGGTCAACGCAGGTAATTTTTGTAATTATTTTATGTATCAATCAAAATTTAATATCATTCAGCTAGCTAAAAACTTTTCTTATCTAATTTTCTTAATAATACATTTGGTTATCAAATATATGTTCTACTAAATTTGTGTTGCATGTAGGGATAGTGGATAAGGTGCAACAAATTTTCATTCCAGATGCAGATTACACCAAAGGAATCCGACGGTCCATGGGTGTCCCTGAAATGGACAGATATTTAAGTGAAGAAACGAATATAAATGGAGATGATGAATCAAACAACCTTCAATTTCAAGTATCAAGCGTAATACTCGTACGTTAATTTGAAACCAACTTGACAAGATTCAACGATTAATAAATGAGAAAATGTGGTCAGTGCATCATATTATTGCTACAGACGTTTTCAAAGAAGATAGAAAAGAAGATCCTGACGAAGCATGGAGGAATACTGTTTTGCAACCATGACTAGATATTGTGAAAAGATTTCTCAAAAATGAATATTATTATTCAGTGTACATAAACAGTCGTTATCTCCATCTTCTGTTTTGGTCACTTTAATTTTTGACCTATTTTGTACAGTATGTATCGCATTATAAATATACATATGATATGATCCTTCTCTCTATATATGTTACTCTTATCTGTAAAAAAATTCTTATTTATAGATGAAATATTTATTTTAAGTTCCGATCCAAGCCCAAGCCCCAAGTCCAATTCCAAGTCTTCTATATTTAATATATAGTAATATGAATACGTACGTACACAATTACATGAGATCACTCATATTGTAAATCTAATAGAGTGATAAAATAAATTACCATAAATGTTCGGAAAGATTCGACCTTAAAAGGATTTTAAAGAATAGAATTCTTAACTAAAATGTTAAATAGACAAAGAAGATTAAATAGTAAATTTGTAATATTATACCTAATTCTATCACGATGATTGAAGCTTGATTCAATAAAATCCTTATCTATTATTATATGGTGCACAAGTCAATATAAATACTCGTAATTGAAATAGTTATAGATAATTGTTCACTTCCCTCTTATGGAATTAGACTAAACATTTATGACGTGTTGTTAAATAGTGTACGATTTGACGCATTATCACTTCAATATATTCCGTCAGAAATATTATTGAGTTCTTTTTACAATCCTTCTATAATAGATCTTTTCGTCAACTCTATTTGTCATCTCATAACAATATACATCTAGAAACTTCATCCTAAAATAATTTAAGCTTTATCGACAAAATTCAAGGTGACACATCTCTAAATTTTTTCATGAACTATTCTTAGTCTAAAAGATATGAATATATATTTCATTTCGTATACTAATTACTTAACTTATAATTAGTCACATTTTTACGATAAAAGCCCAGCTCTATGTTATCTCCTAACAACGTACACTAATAACTTTATCCTAAAATATATTTTATAATAATTACCAAAATACAAGTTGACATATTTATGAACTTTTCAAAAGTCATTCTTATCCTAAAATATATCATTAATTATGAAATTGGTATGTCAATTAGTAAGTCCACAAACAGATTTTACTATAAAAGCTGAATGCAATTTCTTTTCACAACCACCAACAAGAAATATTTATATTTTTTCATAGTATATTCCAAGTCAAGCAAGGTTTCTACTTACTAGCTTTATTTTTACAAGATTTTTAGTGTCTAACTTTATGCATTCACTATTATAATTTTTTTTTTTTGTAGATAAAATTACTACTTTCATCAACAATGAAGAGTTCAACAAGAAGAAAGTGATCTTCATAATGGGGGCCACAGGAACGGGAAAATCCCGTCTCTCTGTTAACCTTTCCACCCATTTTTTGAGGAGAAATAATCAACTCGGATAAAATGCAAGTTTACAAGGGACTCACAATTGTGACAAACAAGATCACACACACTGAGAAACAAGGCTTACGACACTATTTGTTAGGTATATATATTTATTTCAAAGAATACTTATATCAAATGACTACCTAGATAATTTTATAGTAGTAATTATAGATTCTAGTGAAAAATATACTTTACTATTAAAAAATTATTTCTTTCAATTCTGATAAAGTTAATTTGATCACATTTTCTTAGGTTAAATTGAGCCAGATTCAGGCTTCACAGCTGAAGAGTTTTGTTTGCAAGATGTTGTCTACATAGATAAAATACTGAAGTGTCACGACCCAAAATCGAGCCGCGAGTGGCACCCATACTTATCCTACTATGTGAGCGAACCAACCAATCTAAAACCCCAACATATTGAACAAAATACAAAGCGGAAGACTTAAAACTCATTATCCCCAAAATCTGGAAGTCATCATCACAAGAACATCTATCCTCAAGTTACAAATCTAAAAGTATCTAAGAAGCTAAAATAAATAAAAGGCTAGTCCATGCCGGAAGTTCAAGGCATCAAGACATTGAAGAGAAGATCCAGTCCAAGCTAGAAGCATTAGCTCACCCTGAAATCCGGTGTAGTGAAGACTGGCTAGAATTGCTGCTGAGTTGAAGACGACGGTACGTTTGCTGCATTCCCCAAATAACAAAGAAAGAAACAACAAGTAGGGGGTCAGTACAAAACACAAGTACTGAGTAGGTATCATCGGCCAACTCAAAATAGAAAACAGTATATATCAGTTCATATCATAAATCAACTACAATACTCAACATGTAGCAACAAGTACTATAATCATCAATAAGTACTACCAAGTTCATCCATGAGGACTCAAGCCTCAATACCACACTCATTTGGGAAATTAGGTTCATTACATTGAGTATATTAACATCTCTCAAGATTATTATCTTTCTTCCTCTTGTGTCGGTACGTGACACTCCGATCCCCTACTACTATGTGTCGGAACGTGACACTCCGATCCCCTAATT
>JABWTJ010001387.1:45939-67229 GCA_016801875.1 Solanum sitiens | reverse complement strand
TGGGGGCCAACCGAATGCATAGACAAGGTCTTCACAGACGTCCACAAATAATTTTGGCAGTTTTGACGTCGGGATCCCGCTCACCCAAAAAATGGTTCATTATAGCGCACGAAAAATCGTCGAAAAAGGGGTATGCACGCTTCGGGGCTATTTTGACATTGAAAATGGATCGGAATGGCTGTGGGGGCCAACCGGATGCATAGACAAGGTCTTCACGGACGTCCAAAAATAATTTTGGCTGTTTTGACGTCCGGATCCCGATCACCCAAAAAATGGTTTACTATAGCACACGAAAAATCGTCGAAATAGGGGTATGCGCGCTTCGGGGCTATTTTGACCTTCAAAATGGATCGGAATGTCCGTGAGGGCCAACCGTATGCATAGACAAGGTCTTCACGGACGTCCACAAACAATTTTAGCAGTTTTGACGTCGGGATCTCGATCACCCAAAAAATGGTTTACTATAGCACATGAAAAATCATCGAAATAGGGGTATGCGCGCTTTGGGGCTATTTTGACCTTGAAAATGGATCGGAATGGCCGTGGGGGGCAATCGGATGCATAGACAAAGTCTTCACGGACGTCCACAAATAATTTTGGCAATTTCGACGTCGGGATCCCGATCACCCAAAAAATGGTTTACTATAGCACACAAAAAATTGTTGAAATAGGGGTATGCACGCTCCGGGGCTATTTTGACCTTCAAAATGGATCGTAATGGCCGTGGGGGCCAACCGGATGCATAGACAAGGTCTTCACGGACGTTCATAAATAATTTTGGCAGTTTTGACGTCCGGATCCCGATCACCCAAAAAATGGTTTAATATAGCACACGAACAATCGTCGAAAAAGGGGTATGCGCGCTTCGGGGCTATTTTGACCTTGAAAATTGATTGGAATAGCCGTGGGGTCCAACCGAATGCATAGAAAAGGTCTTCACGGACGTCCACAAATAATTTTGGAATTTTGACGTCGGGATCCCGATCACCCAAAAAATGGTTTACAATAGCACACGAAAAATCATCGAAATAGGGGTATGCGCGCTTCGGGGCTATTTTGACCTTGAAAATGGATTGGAATGGCCGTGGGGGCCAAACAGATGCATAGACAAGGTCTTCACAGATGTCCACAAATAATTTATGCAGTTTTGACGTCGGGATCCCAATCACCCAAAAAATGGTTTACTATAGCACACGAAAAATTGTCGAAATAAGGGTATGCACGCTTCGAGGCTATTTTGACCTTGAAAATCGATCGGAATGGCCGTGGGGGACAACCGGATGCGTAGACAAGGTCTTCACGGACGTCCATAAATGATTTTGGAAGTTTTGACGTCGGGATCCCGATCACCCAAAAAATGGTTTACTATGGCACACGAAAAATCGTCGAAATACGGCTATGCGCTTCGGGTCTATTTTGACCTTCAAAATGGATCGAAATGGCCGTGAGGGCCAACTAGATGCATAGAAAAGGTCTTCACGGACGTCCACAAATAGTTTTGGCAGTTTTGATGTCGGGATACCGATCACCCAAAAAATGGTTTACTATAGCACACGAAAAATCGTCGAAATAGGGGTATGCGCGCTCCGGGGCTATTTTGACCTTCAAAATGGATCGTAATGGCCGTGGGGGCCAACCGGATGCATAGACAAGGTCTTCAAAGACGTCCACAAATAATTTTGTTAGTTTTGACGTCGGGATCCTGATCACCCAAAAAATGTTTTACTATAGCGCACGAAAAATTGTCGAAATAGGGGTATGCGCGCTTCGAGGCTATTTGACCTTCAAAATGATTTGGAATGGCCGTGATGGCCAACCGGATGCATAGACAAGGTCTTGACGGACGTCCACAAGTAATTTTGGCAGTTTTAACGTAGGGATCCCGATCACCCAAAAAATGGTTTACAATAGCACACGAAAAATCATCGAAATAGGGGTATGCGCGCTTCGGGGATATTTTGACCGTGAAAATGGAATGGAATGGCCGTGGGGGCCAAACGGATGCATAGACAAGGTCTTCACGGACGTCCACAAATAATTTTGGCAGTTTTGACGTCGGGATCCCGATCACCCAAAAAATGGTTTACTATAGCACATGAAAAATCGTCGAAATAGGGGTATGCGCGTTCTGTGCGCTTTTTGACCTTGAAAATGGATCGGAATGGCCGTGGGGGCAACAGATGCATAGACATGTCTTCACTGAATGTCCACAATAATTTTGGCAGTTTTGACAGTCGGGATCCCCGATCACCCAAAAAATGGTTTACTATAAGCACACGAAAATCGTCAAATAGGGGTAATGCGCGCTTCTTCGGGGCTATTTGACCTTGCAATGGATCGAAATGGCTTGGGGGCCACCAGATGCATAGACAAGGTCTTCACTTCACAGACGTCCACAAATAAGTTTTGCAGTTTTGACGTCGTGATCCCGCTCACCCAAAAAATGGTTCATTATAGCGCACGAAAAATCGTCGAAAAAGGGGTATGCGCGCTTCGGGGCTATTTTGACCTTGAAAATGGATCGGAATGGCTGTGGGGGCCAACCGGATGCATAGACAAGGTCTTCACGGACGTCCACAAATAATTTTGGCTGTTTTGACGTCCGGATCCCGATCACCCAAAAAATGGTTTACTATAGCACACGAAAAATCGTCGAAATAGGGGTATGCGCGCTTCGGGGCTATTTTGACCTTCAAAATGGATCGGAATGTCCGTGAGGGCCAACCGTATGCATAGACAAGGTCTTCACGGACGTCCACAAACAATTTTAGCAGTTTTGACGTCGGGATCCCGATCACCCAAAAAATGGTTTACTATAGCACATGAAAAATCGTCGAAATAGGGGTATGCGCGCTTTGGGGCTATTTTGACCTTGAAAATGGATCGGAATGGCCGTGGGGGGCAATCGTATGCATAGACAAGGTCTTAACGGATGTCCACAAATAATTATGGCAGTTTTGACGTCGGGATCCCGATCACCCAAAAAATGGTTTACTATAGCACATGAAAAATCATCGAAATAGGGGTATGCGCACTTCGGGGCTATTTTATTCTTCAAAATGGATCGGAATGGCCGTGGGGGCCAACCGGATGCATAGACAAAGTCTTCACGGACGTCCACAAATAATTTTGGCAATTTTGACGTCGGGATCCCGATCACCCAAAAAATGGTTTACTATAGCACACGAAAAATTGTCGAAATAGGGGTATGCGCGCTTCGGGGGTATTTTGACCTTCAAAATGGATCGGAATGGCCGTGAGGGCCAACTAGATGCATAGAAAAGGTCTTCACGGACGTCCACAAATAGTTTTGGCAGTTTTGACGTCGGGATACCGATCACCCAAAAAATGGTTTACTATAGCACACGAAAATTCATCAAAATAGGGGTATGCGCGCTCCGGGGCTATTTTGACCTTACAAATGGATCGTAATGGCCGTGGGGGCCAACCGAATGCATAGACAAGGTCTTCAAAGACGTCCACAAATAATTTTGGTAGTTTTGACGTCGGGATCCGGATCACCCAAAAAATGATTTACTATAGCACACGAAAAATCGTCGAAATAGGGGTATGCGCGCTTCGAGGCTATTTGACCTTCAAAATGATTTGGAATGGCCGTGATGGCCAACCGGATGCATAGACAATGTCTTGACGGACGTCCACAAATAATTTTGGCAGTTTTGACGTAGGGATCCCGATCACCCAAAAAATGGTTTACAATAGCACACGAAAAATCATCGAAATAGGGGTATGCGCGCTTCGGGGATATTTTGACCATGAAAATGGATTGGAATGGCCGTGGGGGCCAACCGGATGCATAGACAAGGTCTTGACGGACGTCCACAAATAATTTTGGCAGTTTTGACGTAGGGATCCCGATCACCCAAAAAATGGTTTACAATAGCACACGAAAAATCATCGAAATAGGGGTATGCGCGCTTCGGGGCTATTTTGACCTTGAAAATGGATTGGAATGGCCGTGGGGGCCAAACGGATGCATAGACAAGGTCTTCACGGACGTCCACAAATAATTTTGGCAGTTTTGACGTCGGGATCCCGATCACCCAAAAAATGGTTTACTATAGCACATGAAAAATCGTCGAAATAGGGGTATGCGCGCTTCGGGGCTATTTTGACCTTCAAAATGGATCGAAATGGCTGTGGGGGCCAACCGGATGCATAGACAAGGTCTTCACGGACGTCCACAAATAATTTTGGCAGTTTTGACGTCGGGATCCCTATCACCCAAAAAATGGTTTACTATAGCACACGAAAAATCGTTGAAATAGGGGTATGCGCGATTCGGGGCTACTTTGACCTTGAAAATGGATCGGAATGGCCGTGGGGGCAAACCGGATGCATAGACAAGGTCTTCACGGATGTCCACAAATAATTTTGGCAGTTTTGACGTCGGGATCCCGATCACCCAAAAAATGGTTTACTATAGCACACGAAAAATCGTCGAAATAGGGGTATGCGTGCTTCGGGGCTATTTTGACCTTCAAAATGGATCGGAATGGCCTTGGGGGCCAATCGGATGCATAGACAAGGTCTTCACAGACGTCCACAAATAATTTTGGCAGTTTTGACGTCGGTATCCCGCTCACCCAAAAAATGGTTCATTATAGCGCACGAAAAATCGTCGAAAAAGGGGTATGCGCGCTTCGGGGCTATTTTGACCTTGAAAATGGATCGGAATGGCTGTGGGGGCCAACCGTATGCATAGACAAGGTCTTCACGGACGTCCACAAATAATTTTGGCTGTTTTGACGTCCGGATCCCGATCACCCAAAAAATGGTTTACTATAGCACATGAAAAATCATCGAAATAGGGGTATGCACGCTTCGGGGCTATTTTGACCTTCAAAATGGATCGGAATGGCCGTGAGGGCCAACCGGATGCATAGACAAGGTCTTCACAGACGTCCACAAACAGTTTTGGCAGTTTTGACGTTGGGATCCCGATCACCAAAAAAATAGTTTACTATAGCGCACGAAAGATCGTCGAAATAGGTGTATGCATGCTTCGGGGCTATTTTGACCTTGAAAATGGATCGAAATGGCCGTGGGGGCCAACAGGATGCATAGACAAGGTCTTCACGGATGTCCATAAATAATTTTGGCAGTTTTGACGTCGGGATCCCGATCAACCAAAAAATAGTTTAATATAGCACACGAAAAATCATTGAAATAGGGGTATGCGCGCTTTGGGGCTATTTTGACCTTGAAAATGGATCCGAATGGCCGTGGGGTCCAATCGGATGCATAGACAAGGTCTTCACGGATGTCCACAATTAAATTTGGCAGTTTTGACGTCGGGATCCCGATCACCCAAAAAATGGTTTACTATGGCACACGAAAAACTATCAAAATAGGGGTATGCACGCTTCGGGGCTATTTTGACCTTCAAAATAGTTCGGAATGGCCGTGGGGGCCAACCGGATGCATAGACAAGGTCTTCACGGACGTTCATTAATAATTTTGGCAAATTTGACGTCCGGATCCCGATCACCCAAAAAATGGTTTAATATAGCACACGAAAAATCGTCGAAATAGGGGTATGCGCGCTTCGGGGCTATTTTGACCTTGAAAATGGATTGGAATGGACGTGGGGTCCAACCGGATGCATAGACAAGGTCTTCACGGACGTCCACAAATAATTTTGGAAGTTTTGACGTCGGGATCCCGATCACCCAAAAAATGGTATACTATAGCACACGAAAAATCGTCGAAATAGGGGTATGCGCGCTCCGGGGCTATATTGACCTTCAAAATGGATCGTAATGGCCGTGGGAGCCAACCGGATGCATAGACAAGGTCTTCACAGACGTCCACAAATAATTTTGGCAGTTTTGACGTCGGGATCCTGATCACCCAAAAAATGGTTTACTATAGCACACGAAAAATCGTCGAAATAGGGGTATGCGAGCTTCGAGGCTATTTTGACCTTCAAAATAATTTGGAATGGCCGTGATGGACAACCGGATGCATAGACAAGGTCTTGACGGACGTCCACAAATAATTTTGGCAGTTTTGACGTAGGGATCCCGATCACCCAAAAAATGGTTTACAATCGCACACGAAAAATCGTTGAAATAGGGGTATGCGCGCTTCGGGGCTATTTTGACCTTGAAAATGGATTGGAATGGCCGTGGGGGCCAAACGGATGCATAGACAAGGTCTTCACGGACGTCCACAAATAATTTTGGCAGTTTTGACGTCGGGATCCCGATCACCCAAAAAATGGTTTACTATAGCGCATGAAAAATCGTGGAACTAGGGGTATGCGCGCTTCGTGGCTATTTTGACCTTCAAAATGGATCGGAATGGCTGTGGGGGCCAACCGGATGCATAGATAAGGTCTTCACGGACATCCACAAATAATTTTGGCAGTTTTGACGTCGGGATCCCGATCACCCAAAAAATGGTTTACTATAGCACACGAAAAATCGTTGAAATAGGGGTATGCGCGCTTCGGGGCTACTTTGACCTTGAAAATGGATCGGAATGGCCGTGGGGGGCAATCGTATGCATAGACAAGGTCTTAACGGATGTCTACAAATAATTTTGGCAGTTTTGACGTCGGGATCCCGATCACCCAAAAAATGGTTTACTATAGCACATGAAAAATCATCGAAATAGGGGTATGCGCACTTCGGGGATATTTTGACCTTCAAAATGGATTGGAATGGCCGTGGGGGCCAACCGGATGAGTAGACAAGGTCTTCACAGACGTCCACAAATAGTTTTGGCAGTTTTGACGTTGGGATCCCGATCACCCAAAAAATGGTTTACTATAGCGCACGAAAAATTGTCGAAATAAGGGTATGCACGCTTCGAGGCTATTTTGACCTTGAAAATCGATCGGAATGGCCGTGGGGGCCAACCGGATGCGTAGACAAGGTCTTCACGGACGTCCATAAATGATGTTGGAAGTTTTGACGTCGGGATCCCGATCACCCAAAAAATGGTTTACTATGGGACACGAAAAATCGTCGAAATACGGCTATGCGCTTCGGGTCTATTTTGACCTTCAAAATGGATCGGAATGGCCGTGAGGGCCAACTAGATGCATAGAAAAGGTCTTCACGGACGTCCACAAATAGTTTTGGCAGTTTTGACGTCGGGATACCGATCACCCAAAAAATGGTTTACTATAGCACAAGAAAAATCGTCGAAATAGGGGTATGCGCGCTCCGGGGCTATTTTGACCTTCAAAATGGATCGTAATGGCCGTGGGGGCCAACCGGATGCATAGACAAGGTCTTCAAAGACGTCCACAAATAATTTTGGTAGTTTTGACGTCGGGATCCTGATCACCCAAAAAATGATTTACTATAGCACACGAAAAATCGTCGAAATAGGGGTATGCGCGCTTCGAGGCTATTTGACCTTCAAAATGATTTGGAATGGCCGTGATGGCCAACCGGATGCATAGACAAGGTCTTGACGGACGTCCACAAATAATTTTGGCAGTTTTGACGTAGGGATCCCGATCACCCAAAAAATGGTTTACAATAGCACACGAAAAATCATCGAAATAGGGGTATGCGCGCTTCGATGATATTTTGACCGTGAAAATGGATTGGAATGGCCGTGGGGGCCAAACGGATGCATAGACAAGGTCTTCACGGACGTCCACAAATAATTTTGGCAGTTTTGACGTCGGGATCCCGATCACCCAAAAAATGGTTTACTATAGCACATGAAAAATCGTCGAAATAGGGGTATGCGCGCTTCGGGGCTATTTTGACCTTCAAAATGGATCGGAATGGCTGTGGGGGCCAACCGGATGCATAGACAAGGTCTTCACGGACGTCCACAAATAATTTTGGCAGTTTTGACGTCGGGATCCCGATCACCCAAAAAATGGTTTACTATAGCACACGAAAAATCGTTGAAATAGGGGTATGCGCGATTCGGGGCTACTTTGACCTTGAAAATGGATCGGAATGGCCGTGGGGGCCAACCGGATGCATAGACAAGGTCTTCACGGATGTCCACAAATAATTTTGGCAGTTTTGACATCGGGATCCCGATCACCCAAAAAATGGTTTACTATAGCACACGAAAAATCGTCGAAATAGGGGTATGCGCGCTTCGGGGCTATTTTGACCTTCAAAATGGATCGAAATGGCCTTGGGGGCCAACCGGATGCATAGACAAGGTCTTCACAGACGTCCACAAATAATTTTGGCAGTTTTGACGTCGGGATCCCGCTCACCCAAAAAATGGTTCATTATAGCGTACGAAAAATCGTCAAAAAAGGGGTATGCGCGCTTCGGGGCTATTTTGACCTTGAAAATGGATCGGAATGGCTGTGGGGGCCAACCGGATGCATAGACAAGGTCTTCACGGACGTCCACAAATAATTTTGGCAGTTTTGACGTCGGGATCCCGATCACCCAAAAAATGGTTTACTATAGCACACGAAAAATCGTTGAAATAGGGGTATGCGCGATTCGGGGCTACTTTGACCTTGAAAATGGATCGGAATGGCCTTGGGGGCCAACCGGATGCATAGACAAGGTCTTCACAGACGTCCACAAATAATTTTGGCAGTTTTGACGTCGGGATCCCGCTCACCCAAAAAATGGTTTATTATAGCGCACGAAAAATTGTCGAAAAAGGGGTATGCGCGCTTCGGGGCTATTTTGACCTTGAAAATGGATTGGAATGGCTGTGGGGGCCAACCGGATGCATAGACAAGGTCTTCACGGACGTCCACAAATAAATTTGGCAGTTTTGACGTCCGGATCCCGATCACCCAAAAAATGGTTTACTATAGCACACGAAAAATCGTCGAAATAGGGGTATGCGCGCTTCGGGGCTATTTTGACCTTCAAAATGGATCGGAATGGCCGTGAGGGCCAACCGGATGCATAGACATGGTCTTCACGGACGTCCATAAATAATTTTGGCAGTTTTGACGTCGGGATCCCGATCACCCAAAAAATAGTTTACTATAGCATATGAAAAATCATCGAAATAGGGATATGCGCGCTTCGGGACTATTTTGACCTTCAAAATGGATCGGAATGGCCGTGGGGGCCAACCGGATGCATAGACAAGGTCTTCACGGACGTCCACAAACAATTTTAGCAGTTTTGACGTCGGGATTCCGATCACCCAAAAAATGGTTTACTATAGCACATGAAAAATCGTCGAAATAGGGGTATGCACGCTTTGGGGCTATTTTGAACTTGAAAATGGATCGGAATGGCCGTGGGGGGCAATCGTATGCATAGACAAGGTCTTAACGGATGTCTACAAATAATTTTGGCAGTTTTGACGTCGGGATCCCGATCACCCAAAAAATGGTTTACTATAGCACATGAAAAATCATCGAAATAGGGGTATGCGCACTTCGGGGCTATTTTGACCTTCAAAATGGATTGGAATGGCCGTGGGGGCCAACCGGATGCGTAGACAAGGTCATCACAGACGTCCACAAATAGTTTTGGCAGTTTTGACGTTGGGATCCCGATCACCCAAAAAATGGTTTACTATAGCGCACGAAAAATCGTCTAAATAGGTGTATGCACGCTTCGGGGCTATTTTGACCTTGAAAATGGATCGGAATGGCCGTGGGGGCCAACCGGATGCACAGACAAGGTCTTCACGGATGTCCATAAATAATTTTGGCAGTTTTGACGTCGGGATCCCGATCACCCAAAAAATGGTTTAATATAGCACACGAAAAATCGTTGAAATAGGGGTATGCGCGCTTTGGGGCTATTTTGACCTTGAAAATGGATCCGAATGGCCGTGGGGTCCAATCGGATGCATAGACAAGGTCTCACGGACGTCCACAAATAAATTTGGCAGTTTTGACGTCGGGATCCTGATCACCCAAAAAATGGTTTACTATGGCACACGAAAAATCATCGAAATAGGGGTATGCGCGCTTCGGGGCTATTTTGACCTTCAAAATGGTTCGGAATGGCCGTGGGGGCCAACCGGATGCATAGACAAGGTCTTCAAGGATGTCCACAAATAAATTTGGAAGTTTTGACATCGGGATCCCGATCACCCAAAAAATGGTTTACTATAGCACACGAAAGATCGTCGAAATAGGGGTATGCGCGCTTCGGGGCTATTTTGACCTTGAAAATCAATCGGAATGGCCGTGGGGGTCAATGGGATGCATAGACAAGGTCTTCACAGACGTCCACAAATAATTTTGGTAGTTTTGACGTCGGGATCCCGATCACCAAAAAAATGGTTTACTATAGCACACTAAAAATCGTTGAAATAGGGGTATGCGCATTTTGGGGCTATTTTGATCTTCAAAATGGATCGGTATGGCCGTGAGGACCAACCAGATGCATAGACAAGGTCTTCACGGATGTCTACAAATAATTTATGCAGTTTTGACATCGGGATGCCGATCACCCAAAAAATGGTTTACTATAGCACACGAAAAATTGTCGAAATAAGGGTATGCACGCTTCGAGGCTATTTTGACCTTGAAAATCGATCGGAATGGCCGTGGGGGCCAACCGGATGCGTAGACAAGGTCTTCACGGACGTCCATAAATAATTTTGGAAGTTTTGACGTCGGGATCCCGATCACCCAAAAAATGGTTTACTATGGCACACGAAAAATCGTCGAAATACGGCTATGCGCTTCGGGTCTATTTTGACCTTCAAAATGGATCGGAATGGCCGTGAGGGCCAACTAGATGCATAGAAAAGGTCTTCATGGACGTCCACAAATAGTTTTGGCAGTTTTGACGTCGGGATACCGATCACCCAAAAAATGGTTTACTATAGCACACGAAAAATCGTCGAAATAGTGGTATGCGCGCTCCGGGGCTATTTTGACCTTCAAAATGGATCGTAATGGCCGTGGGGGCCAACCGGATGCATAGACAAGGTCTTCAAAGACGTCCACAAATAATTTTGGTAGTTTTGACGTCGGGATCCTGATCACCCAAAAAATGATTTACTATAGCACACGAAAAATCGTCGAAATAGGGGTATGCGCGCTTCGAGGCTATTTGACCTTCAAAATGATTTGGAATGGCCGTGATGGCCAAACGGATGCATAGACAAGGTCTTGACGGACGTCCACAAATAATTTTGGCAGTTTTGACGTAGGGATCCCGATCACCCAAAAAATGGTTTACAATAGCACACGAAAAATCATCGAAATAGGGGTATGCGCGCTTCGGGGATATTTTGACCTTGAAAATGGATTGGAATGGCCGTGGGGGCCAAACGGATGCATAGACAAGGTCTTCACGGAACGTCCACAAATAATTTTGGCAGTTTTGACGTCGGGCCCGATCACCCAAAATGGTTTACTATAGCACAGAAAAATCGTCGAAATAGGGTATGCGCGCTTTGGGGCTATTTTGACCTTCAAAATGGATCGGAATGGCTGTGGGGCCAACCGGATGCATAGACAAGGTCTACACGGACGTCCACAAATAATTTTGGCAGTTTTGACGTCGGGATCCCGATCACCCAAAAATGGTTTACTATAGCACACGAAAAATCGTTGAAATAGGGTATGCGCTTCGGGGCTATTTTGACCTTGAAAAAATGGATCGGAATGGCCGTGGGGGCCAACCGGATGCATAGACAAGGTCTTCACGGATGTCCACAAATAATTTTGGCAGTTTTGACGTCGGATCCCGATCACCCAAAAAATGGTTTACTATAGCACACGAAAAATCGTCGAAATAGGGGTATGCGCGCTTCGGGGCTATTTTGACCTTCAAAATGGATCGGAATGGCCTTGGGGGCCAACCGGATGCATAGACAAGGTCTTCACAGACGTCCACAAATAATTTTGGCAGTTTTGACGTCGGGATCCCGCTCACCCAAAAAATGGTTCATTATAGCGCACGAAAAATCGTCGAAAAAGGGGTATGCGCGCTTCGGGGCTATTTTGACATTGAAAATGGATCGGAATGGCTGTGGGGGCCAACCGGATGCATAGACAAGGTCTTCATGGACGTCCAAAAATAATTTTGGCTGTTTTGACGTCCGGATCCCGATCACCCAAAAAATGGTTTACTATAGCACATGAAAAATCATCGAAATAGGGGTATGCGCGCTTTGGGGCTATTTTGACCTTGAAAATGGATCGGAATGGCCGTGGGGGGCAATCGGATGCATAGACAAAGTCTTCACGGACGTCCATAAATAATTTTGGCAATTTCGACGTCGGGATCCCGATCACCCAAAAAATGGTTTACTATAGCACACAAAAAATTGTCGAAATAGGGGTATGCACGCTCCGGGGCTATTTTGACCTTCAAAATGGATCGTAATGGCCGTGGGGGCCAACCGGATGCATAGACAAGGTCTTCACGGACGTTCATAAATAATTTTGGCAGTTTTGACGTCCGGATCCTGATCACCCAAAAAATGGTTTAATATAGCACACGAACAATCGTCGAAATAGGGGTATGCGCGCTTCGGGGCTATTTTGACCTTGAAAATTGATTGGAATAGCCGTGGGGTCCAACCGAATGCATAGAAAAGGTCTTCACGGACGTCCACAAATAATTTTGGAAGTTTTGACGTCGGGATCCCGATCACCCAAAAAATGGTTTACAATAGCACACGAAAAATCATCGAAATAGGGGTATGCGCGCTTCGGGGCTATTTTGACCTTGAAAATGGATTAGAATGGCTGTGGGGGCCAAACAGATGCATAGACAAGGTCTTCACGGATGTCCACAAATAATTTATGCAGTTTTGACGTTGGGATCCCGATCACCCAAAAAATGGTTTACTATAGCACACGAAAAATTGTCGAAATAAGGGTATGCACGCTTCGAGGCTATTTTGACCTTGAAAATCGATCGGAATGGCCGTGGGGGACAACCGGATGCATAGACAAGGTCTTCACGGACGTCCATAAATGATTTTGGAAGTTTTGACGTCGGGATCCCGATCACCCAAAAAATGGTTTACTATGGCACACGAAAAATCGTCGAAATACGGCTATGCGCTTCGGGTCTATTTTGACCTTCAAAATGGATCGGAATGGCCGTGAGGGCCAACTAGATGCATAGAAAAGGTCTTCACGGACGTCCACAAATAGTTTTGGCAGTTTTGATGTCGGGATACCGATCACCCAAAAAATGGTTTACTATAGCACACGAAAAATCGTCGAAATAGGGGTATGCGTGCTCCGGGGCTATTTTGACCTTCAAAATGGATCATAATGGCCGTGGGGGCCAACCGGATGCATAGACAAGGCCTTCAAAGACGTCCACAAATAATTTTGTTAGTTTTGACGTCGGGATCCTGATCACCCAAAAAATGATTTACTATAGCACACGAAAAATCGTCGAAATAGGGTTATGCGCGCTTCGAGGCTATTTGTCCTTCAAAATGATTTGGAATGGCCGTGATGGCCAACCGGATGCATAGACAAGGTCTTGACGGACGTCCACAAATAATTTTGGCAGTTTTGACGTAGGGATCCCGATCACCCAAAAAATGGTTTACAATAGCACACGAAAAATCATCGAAATAGGGGTATGCGCGCTTCGGGGATATTTTGACCGTGAAAATGGATCGGAATGGCCATGGGGGCCAAACGGATGCATAGACAAGGTCTTCACGGACGTCCACAAATAATTTTGGCAGTTTTGACTTCGGGATCCCGATCACCCAAAAAATGGTTTACTATAGCACACGAAAAATCATTGAAATAGGGGTATGCGCGCTTTGGGGCTATTTTGACCTTGAAAATGGATCCGAATGGCCGTGGGGTCCAATCGGATACATAGACAAGGTCTTCACGGATGTCCACAAATAAATTTGGCAGTTTTGACGTCGGGATCCCGATCACCCAAAAAATGGTTTACTATGGCACACGAAAAACCATCAAAATAGGGGTATGCACGCTTCGGGGCTATTTTGACCTTCAAAATAGTTCGGAATGGCCGTGGGGGACAACCGGATGCATAGACAAGGTCTTCACGGACATTCATTAATAATTTTGGCAAATTTGACGTCCGGATCCCGATCACCCAAAAAATAGTTTAATATAGCACACGAAAAATCGTCGAAATAGGGGTATGCGCGCTTCGGGGCTATTTTGACCTTGAAAATGGATTGGAATGGACGTGGGGTCCAACCGGATGCATAGACAAGGTCTTCACGGACGTCCACAAATAATTTTGGAAGTTTTGACGTCGGGATCCCGATCACCCAAAAAATGGTATACTATAGCACACGAAAAATCGTCGAAATAGGGGTATGCGCGCTCCGGGGCTATATTGACATTCAAAATGGATCGTAATGGCCGTGGGAGCCAACCGGATGCATAGACAAGGTCTTCATAGACGTCCACAAATAATTTTGGCAGTTTTGACATCGGGATCTTGATCACCCAAAAAATGGTTTACTATAGCACACGAAAAATCGTCGAAATAGGGGTATGCGAGCTTCGAGGCTATTTTGACCTTCAAAATGATTTGGAATGGCCGTGATGGACAACCGGATGCATAGACAAGGTCTTGACGGACGTCCACAAATAATTTTGGCAGTTTTGACGTAGGGATCCCGATCACCCAAAAAATGGTTTACAATCGCACACGAAAAATCATTGAAATAGGGGTATGCGCGCTTCGGGGCTATTTTGACCTTGAAAATGGATTGGAATGGCCGTGGGGGACAAACGGATGCATAGACAAGGTCTTCACGGACGTCCACAAATAATTTTGGCAGTTTTGACGTCGGGATCCCGATCACCCAAAAAATGGTTTACTATAGCGCATGAAAAATCGTCGAAATAGGGGTATGCGCGCTTCGTGGCTATTTTGACCTTCAAAATGGATCGGAATGGCTGTGGGGGCCAACCGGATGCATAGACAGGTCTTCACGGACATCCACAAATATTTTGGCAGTTTTGACGTCGGGATCCCGATCACCCAAAATGGTTTACTAAGCACACGAAAAATCAAATAGGGGAACGCGCTTCGGGGCTAACCTTGAAAATGGATCGGAATGGCCGTGGGGGCCACCCGGATGCATGCAAGGTCTTCACGGACGTCCACAAATAATTGGCAGTTTTGACGTCGGGATCCCGATCACCCAAAAAATGGTTTACTATAGCACACAAAAAATCGTCGAAATAGGGGTATGCGCGCTTCGGGGCTATTTTGACCTTCAAAATGGATCGGAATGGCCTTGGGGGCCAACCGGATGCATAGACAAGGTCTTCACAGACGTCCACAAATAATTTTGGCAGTTTTGACGTCGGGATCCCGCTCACCCAAAAAATGGTTTATTATAGCGCACGAAAAATTGTCGAAAAAGGGGTATGCGCGCTTCGGGGCTATTTTGACCTTGAAAATGGATCGGAATGGCTGTGGGGGCCAACCGGATGCATAGACAAGGTCTTCACGGACGTCCACAAATAATTTTGGCAGTTTTGACGTCCGGATCCTGATCACCCAAAAAATGGTTTACTATAGCACACGAACAATCGTCGAAATAGGGGTATGCATGCTTCGGGGCTATTTTGACCTTCAAAATGGATCGGAATGGCCGTGAGGGCCAACCGGATGCATAGACAAGGTCTTCACGGACGTCCATGAATAATTTTTGCAGTTTTGACGTCGGGATCCCGATCACCCAATAAATGGTTTACTATTGCATATGAAAAATCATTGAAATAGGGATATGCGCGCTTCGGGACTATTTTGACCTTCAAAATGGATTGGAATGGCCGTGAGGGCCAACCGGATGAATAGACAAGGTCTTCACGGACGTCCACAAATAGTTTTGGCAGTTTTGACATTGGGATCCCGATCACCCAAAAAATGGGTTACTATAGCGCACAAAAAATCGTCGAAATAGGTGTATGCACGCTTTGGGGCTATTTCGACCTTGAAAATGGATCGGAATGGCCGTGGGGGCCAACCGGATGCATAGACAAGGTCTTCACGGATGTCCATATAGAATTTTGGCAGTTTTGACGTCGGGATCCCGATCACCCAAAAAATGGTTTAATATAGCACACGCAAAATCGTTGAAATAGGGGTATGCGCGCTTTGGGGCTATTTTGACCTTGAAAATGGATCCGAATGGCTGTGGGGTCCAATCCGATGCACAGACAAGGTCTTCACGAACGTCCACAAATAAATTTGGCAGTTTTGACGTCGGGATCCTGATCACCCAAAAAATGGTTTACTATGGCACACGAAAAATCATCGAAATAGGGGTATGCGCGCTTCGGGGCTATTTTGACCTTCAAAATGGTTCGGAATGGCCGTGGGGGCCAACCGGATGCATAGACAAGGTCTTCAAGGACGTCCACAAATAATTTTGGAAGTTTTGACATTGGGATCCCGATCACCCAAAAAATGGTTTACTATAGCACACGAAAGATCGTCGAAATAGGGGTATGCGCGCTTCGGGGCTATTTTGACCTTGAAAATGAATCGGAATGGCCGTGGGGGCTAATGGGATGCATAGACAAGGTCTTTACAGACGTCCACAAATAATTTTGGCAGTTTTGACGTCGGCATCCTGATCACCAAAAAAATAGTTTACTATAGCACACTAAAAATCGTTGAAATAGGGGTATGCGCGTTTCGGGGCTATTTTGACCTTCAAAATGGATCGGAATGGCCGTGAGGACCAACCAGATGCATAGACAAGGTCTTCACGGATGTCCACAAATAATTTATGCAGTTTTGACGTCGGGATCCCGATCACCCAAAAAATGGTTTACTATAGCACACGAAAAATTGTCGAAATAAGGGTATGCGCGATTCGGGGCTATTTTGACCTTGAAAATCGATCGGAATGGCCGTGGGGGCCAACCGGATGCGTAGACAAGGTCTTCACGGACGTTCATAAATAATTTTGGAAGTTTTGACGTCGGGATCCCGATCACCCAAAAAATGGTTTACTATGGCACACGAAAAATCGTCGAAATACGGGTATGCGCTTCGGGGCTATTTTGACCTTCAAAATGGATCGGAATGGCCGTGAGGGACAACCGGATGCATATAAAAGGTCTTCACGGACGTCCACAAATAGTTTTGGCAGTTTTGACGTCGGATACCGATCACCCAAAAAATGGTTTACTATAGCACACGAAAAATCGTCGAAATAGGGGTATGCGCGCTCCGGGGCTATTTTGACCTTCAAAATGGATTGTAATGGCCGTGGGGGCCAACCGGATGCATAGACAAGGTCTTCACGGACGTTCATAAATAATGTTGGCAGTTTTGACGTACGGATCCTGATCACCCAAAAAATGATTTACTATAGCACACGAAAAATCGTCGAAATAGGGGTATGCACGCTTCGAGGCTATTTTGACCTTCAAAATGATTTGGAATGGCCGTGATGGCCAACCGGATGCATAGACAAGGTCTTGACGGACGTCCACAAATAATTTTGGCAGTTTTGACGTAGGGATCCCGATCACCCAAAAAATGGTTTACAATAGCACACGAAAAATCATCGAAATAGGGGTATGCGCGCTTCGGGGCTATTTTGACCTTGAAAATGGATTGGAATGGCCGTGGGGGCCAAACGGATGCATAGACAAGGTCTTCACGGACGTCCACAAATAATTTTGGCAGTTTTGACGTCGGGATCCCGATCACCCAAAAAATGGTTTACTATAGCACACGAAAAATCGTCGAAATAGGGGTATGCGCGCTTCGGGGCTATTTTGACCTTCAAAATGGATCGGAATGGCCGTGGGGCCAACCGGATGCATAGACAAGGTCTTCACGGACGTCCACAAATAATTTTGGCAGTTTTGACGTCGGGATCCCGATCACCCCAAAATAGTTTACTATAGCACAAAAAAGAAAAAGAAGGAAACAAAAAATCGGTTGAAATAGGGTAGTGCGCGCTTCGGGCTACTTTGACCTTTTAAATGGATCGGAATGGCCGTGGGGGGGCCACCGGATTCATAGACAAGAGATCTTCACGATGGTCCACAATAATTTTGGAGTTTTTGACGTCGGGATCCCGATCACCCAAAAAATGGTTTACTATAGCACACGAAAAATCGTCGAAATAGGGGTATGCGCGCTTCGGGGCTATTTTGACCTTCAAAATGGATCGGAATGGCCTTGGGGGCCAACCGGATGCATAGACAAGGTCTTCACAGACGTCCACAAATAATTTTGGCAGTTTTGACGTCGGGATCCCGCTCACCCAAAAAATGGTTCATTATAGCGCACGAAAAATCGTCGAAAAAGGGGTATGCGCGCTTCGGGGCTATTTTGACCTTGAAAATGGATCGGAATGGCTGTGGGGGCCAACCGGATGCATAGACAAGGTCTTCACGGACGTCCACAAATAATTTTGGCTGTTTTGACGTCCGGATCCCGATCACCCAAAAAATGGTTTACTATAGCACACGAAAAATTGTCGAAAAAGGGGTATGCGCGCTTCGGGGCTATTTTGACCTTCAAAATGGATCGGAATGTCCGTGAGGGCCAACCGTATGCATAGACAAGGTCTTCACGGACGTCCACAAACAATTTTAGCAGTTTTGACGTCGGGATCTCGATCACCCAAAAAATGGTTTACTATAGCACATGAAAAATCATCGAAATAGGGATATGCGCGCTTTGGGGCTATTTTGACCTTGAAAATGGATCGGAATGGCCGTGGGGGGCAATCGGATGCATAGACAAAGTCTTCACGGACGTCCACAAATAATTTTGGTAATTTCGACGTCGGGATCCCGATCACCCAAAAAATGGTTTACTATAGCACACAAAAAATTGTCAAAATAGGGGTATGCACGCTCCGGGGCTATTTTGACCTTCAAAATGGATCGTAATGGCCGTGGGGGCCAACCGGATGCATAGACAAGGTCTTCACGGACGTTCATAAATAATTTTGGCAGTTTTGACGTCTGGATCCCGATCACCCAAAAAATGGTTTAATATAGCACACGAACAATCGTCGAAATAGGGGTATGCGCGCTTCGGGGCTATTTTGACCTTGAAAATTGATTGGAATGGCCGTGGGGTCCAACCGAATGCATAGAAAAGGTCTTCACGGACGTCCACAAATAATTTTGGAAGTTTTGACGTCGGGATCCCGATCACCCAAAAAATGGTTTACAATAGCACACGAAAAATCATCGAAATAGGGGTATGCGCGCTTCGGGGCTATTTTGACCTTGAAAATGGATTGGAATGGCTGTGGGGGCCAAACAGATGCATAGACAAGGTCTTCACGGATGTCCACAAATAATTTATGCAGTTTTGACGTCGGGATCCCAATCACCCAAAAAATGGTTTACTATAGCACACGAAAAATTGTCGAAATAAGGGTATGCACGCTTCGAGGCTATTTTGACCTTGAAAATCGATCGGAATGGCCATGGGGGACAACCGGATGCGTAGACAAGGTCTTCACGGACGTCCATAAATGATTTTGGAAGTTTTGACGTCGGGATCCCGATCACCCAAAAAATGGTTTACTATGGCACACGAAAAATCGTCGAAATACGGCTATGCGCTTCGGGTCTATTTTGACCTTCAAAATGGATCGGAATGGCCGTGAGGGCCAACTAGATGCATAGAAAAGGTCTTCACGGACGTCCACAAATAGTTTTGGCAGTTTTGATGTCGGGATACCGATCACCCAAAAAATGGTTTACTATAGCACACGAAAAATCGTCGAAATAGGGGTATGCGCGCTCCGGGGCTATTTTGACCTTCAAAATGGATCGTAATGGCCGTGGGGGCCAACCGGATGCATAGACAAGGTCTTCAAAGACGTCCACAAATAATTTTGTTAGTTTTGACGTCGGGATCCTGATCACCCAAAAAATGATTTACTATAGCACACGAAAAATCATCGAAATAGGGGTATGCGCGCTTCGAGGCTATTTGACCTTCAAAATGATTTGGAATGGCCGTGATGGCCAACCGGATGCATAGACAAGGTCTTGACGGACGTCCACAAATAATTTTGGCAGTTTTGACGTAGGGATCCCGATCACCCAAAAAATGGTTTACAATAGCACACGAAAAATCATCGAAATAGGGGTATGCGCGCTTCGGGGATATTTTGACCTTGAAAATGGATTGGAATGGCCGTGGGGGCCAAACGGATGCATAGACAAGGTCTTCACGGACGTCCACAAATAATTTTGGCAGTTTTGACGTCGGGATCCCGATCACCCAAAAAATGGTTTACTATAGCACACGAAAAATCGTTGAAATAGGGGTATGCGCGATTCGGGGCTACTTTGACCTTGAAAATGGATCGGAATGGCCGTGGGGGCCAACCGGATGCATAGACAAGGTCTTCACGGATGTCCACAAATAATTTTGGCAGTTTTGACGTCGGGATCCCGATCACCCAAAAAATGGTTTACTATAGCACACGAAAAATCGTCAAAATAGGGGTATGCGCGCTTCGGGGCTATTTTGACCTTCAAAATGGATCGAAATGGCCTTGGGGGCCAACCAGATGCATAGACAAGGTCTTCACAGACGTCCACAAATAATTTTTGCAGTTTTGACGTCGTGATCTCGCTCACCCAAAAAATGGTTCATTATAGCGCACGAAAAATCGTCGAAAAAGGGGTATGCGCGCTTCGGGGCTATTTTGACCTTGAAAATGGATCGGAATGGCTGTGGGGGCCAACCGGATGCATAGACAAGGTCTTCACGGACGTCCACAAATAATTTTGGCTGTTTTGACGTCCGGATCCCGATCACCCAAAAAATGGTTTACTATAGCACACGAAAAATCGTCGAAATAGGGGTCTGCGCGCTTCGGGGCTTTTTTGACCTTCAAAATGGATCGGAATGTCCGTGAGGGCCAACCGGATGCATAGACAAGGTCTTCACGGACGTCCACAAACAATTTTAGCAGTTTTGACGTTGGGATCCCGATCACCCAAAAAATGGTTTACTATAGCACATGAAAAATCGTCGAAATAGGGGTATGTGCACTTTGGGGCTATTTTGACCTTGAAAATGGATCGGAATGGCCGTGGGGGGCAATCGTATGCATAGACAAGGTCTTAACGGATGTCCACAAATAATTTTGGCAGTTTTGACGTCGGGATCCCGATCACCCAAAAAATGGTTTACTATAGCACATGAAAAATCATCGAAATAGGGGTATGCGCACTTCGGGGCTATTTTATTCTTCAAAATGGATCGGAATGGCCGTGGGGGCCAACCGGATGCATAGACAAAGTCTTCACGGACGTCCACAAATAATTTTGGCAATTTTGACGTCGGGATCCCGATCACCCAAAAAATGGTTTACTATAGCACACGAAAAATTGTCGAAATAGGGGTATGCGCGCT
>JABWTJ010001387.1:34653-45932 GCA_016801875.1 Solanum sitiens | reverse complement strand
GTAAACCATATTTTGGGTGATCGGGATCCCGACGTTAAAACTGCCAAAATTATTTGTGAACGTCCGTGAAGACCTTGTCTATGCATCCGGTTGGCCCCCATGGCCATTCCGATCCATTTTGAAAGTAAAAATAGCCCCGAAGCGCGAATACCCTTATTTTGACGATTTTTTGTGTGCTATAGTAAATCATTTTTTGGGAGATCGGGATCCCGACGTCAAAACTGCCAACATTATTTGTGAACGTCCGTGAAGCCCTTGTCTATGCATCCGGTTGGCCCCCACGGCAATTCCGATCCATTTTGAAAGTAAAAATAGCCCCGAAGCGCGAATACCCTTATTTCGACGATTTTTGTGTGCTATAGTAAACCATTTTTTGGGAGATCGGGATCCCGACGTCAAAACTACCAAAATTATTTGTGAACATCCGTGAAGACCTTGTCTATGCATCCGGTTGGCCCCCACGGCCATTCCGATCCATTTTAAA
This sequence comes from Solanum sitiens, assembly GCA_016801875.1. Taxonomy (NCBI): domain Eukaryota; kingdom Viridiplantae; phylum Streptophyta; class Magnoliopsida; order Solanales; family Solanaceae; genus Solanum; species Solanum sitiens. The sequence continues at coordinate 45,448 of JABWTJ010001387.1, read as the reverse complement.
GGTCAAAATAGCCCCAAAGCGTGCATACCCCTATTTCGACGATTTTTCGTGTGCTATAGTAAACCATTTTTGGGTGATCGGGATGCCGACGTCAAAACTGCCAAAAGTATTTGTGGACGTCTGTGAAGACCATTTCTATGCATCCGGTTGTTCCTCACGGCCATTCTGATCCATTTTCAAGGTCAAAATAGCCCCGAAGCGCGCATACCCCTATTTCGACGATTTTTCGTGTGCTATAGTAAACCATTTTTTGGGTGATCGAGATCCCGATGTCAAAATTGCCAAAATTATTTGTGGACGTCCGTGAAGACCTTGTCTATGCATCCGGTTGGCCCTCATGGCCATTTCGATGCATTTTGAAGGTCAAAATAGCCCCGAAGCGCGCATACCCCTATTTCGACAATTTTTCGTGTGCTATAGTAAACCATTTTTTGGGTGATCGAGATCCCGATGTCAAAATTGCCAAAATTATTTGTGGACGTCCGTGAAGACCTTGTCTATGCATCCGGTTGGCCCTCATGGCCATTTCGATGCATTTTGAAGGTCAAAATAGCCCCGAAGCGCGCATACCCCTATTTCGACAATTTTTCGTGTGCTATAGTAAACAGTTTTTTGGGTGATCGGGATCCTGATTTCAAAACTACCAAAATTATTTGTGGACGTCCGTGAAGACCTTGTCTATGCATCCGGTTTGCCCCCACGGTAATTCCGATCCAATTTGAAGGTCAAAATAGCCCCGAAACACGCATACCCCTATTTCGACGATTTTTTGTGTGCTATATTAAACCATTTTTTGGGTGATCGGGATCCCAATGTCAAAACTGCCAAAATTATTTGTGGACGTTCGTGAAGACCTTGTCTTTGCATCCGGTTGGCCCTCATGGCCATTCTGATCCATATTCAAGGTCAAAATAGGCCCGAAGCGCGCATACCCCTATTTCGATGATTTTTCGTGTGCTATAGTAAACCATTTTTTGGGTGATCGGGATACTGACGTCAAAACTGCAAAATTGATTTGTGAACATCCGTGAAGACCTTGTCTATGCATTGGGTTGGCCCCCACGGCTATTTCGATCCATTTTGAAGGTCAAAATAGCCCCGAAGCGCGAATATCCCTATTTCGACGATTTTTCGTGTGCTATATAGTAAACCATTTTTTGGGTGATCAGGATCCCGACGTCAAAACTGCCAAAATTATTTGTGAACATCCGTGAAGACCTTGTATAGACACAGGTTGGCCACCACGGCCATATGATCCATTTTCAAGGTCAAAATAGCCCCGAATCGGCGAATACCCTTTTCGACGATTTTTCGTGTGCATAGTAAAACTTTTTGGTGCTGGGATCCAACGTCAAAAACTGGCAAAATTATTTGTGGACGTCCTGTGAAGACCTTTTCTATGCATCGATTGGCCTTCACGGCCCTTCCAATTCATTTTCAAGGTAAACATAGTGCCCGAAGGCATGCTCCCCCTATTTCGATGATTTTCGTGTGCTATAGTAAACCATTTTTTGGGTGATCGGATCCCGACGTCAAAACTGCAAAAAATTATTTATGCCGTCCGTGAAGACCTTGTCTATGCATCCGGTTGGCCCTCACGGCCATTCCGATCAATTTTCAAGGTCAAAATAGCCCCGAAGCGCATACCCCTATTTCGACGATTTTTCGTGTGCTATAGTAAACAATTTTTTGGGTGATCGGGATCCTGATTTCAAAACTACCAAAATTATTTGTGGACGTCCGTGAAGACCTTGTCTATGCATCCGGTTGGCCCTCACGACCATTTCGATCCATTTTCAAGTTCAAAATAGCCCCGAAGCGCATACCCCTATTTCGATGATTTTTCGTGTGCTATAGTAAACCATTTTTTGGGTGATCGGGATCCTGATGTCAAAATTGCCAAAATTATTTGTGGATGTCCGTGAAGACCTTATCTATGCATCCGGTTGGCCCTCACGGCCATTCCGATCCATTTTCAAGGTCAAAATAGCCCCGAAGCGCGCATACCCCTATTTCAACAATTTTTCGTGTGCTATAGTAAACAGTTTTTTGGGTGATCGGGATCCTGATTTCAAAACTACCAAAATTATTTGTGGACGTCCGTGAAGACCTTGTCTATGCATCCGGTTTGCCCTCACGACCATTCCGATCCTTTTTCAAGTTCAAAATAGCCCCGAAGCGCGCATACCCCTATTTTGATGATTTTTCGTGTGCTATAGTAAACCATTTTTTGGGTGATCGGGATCCCGACGTCAAAACTGCCAAAATTATTTGTGGACGTCTGTGAGGACCTTGTCTGTGCATCTGGTTGGCCCTCACGGCCATTCTGATCCATTTTGAAGATCAAAATAGCCCCGAAGCGCGCATACCCCTATTTCGATGATTTTTCGTGTGCTATAACAAACCATTTTTTGGGTGATCGGGATCCCAACTTCAAAACTGCCAAATTTATTTGTGGACGTCCGTGAAGACCTTGTCTATGCATCCGGTTGTCCCCCACGGCCATTCCGATCCATTTTGAAGATCAAAATAGCCCAAAAGTGCGCATACCCCTATTTCGACGATTTTTCGTGTGCTATAGCAAACCATTTTTTGGGTGATCGGGATCCCGACTTCAAAACTGCCAAACTTATTCGTGGACGTCCGTGAAGACCTTTTCTATGCATCAAGTTTGCCCCCACATCCATTCCGATCCATTTTCATGGTCAAAATAGCCCCAAAGCGCATACCCCTATTTCGATGATTTTTCGTGTGCTATAGTAAACCATTTTTTGGGTGATCGGGATCCCGACGTCAAAACTGCCAAAATTATTTGTGGACGTCCGTGAAGACCTTGTCTATGCATCCGGTTGGCCCTCATAGCCATTCCGATCCATTTTCAAGGTCAAAATAGCCCCGAAGCGTGCATACCCCTATTTCGATGATTTTTCGTGTGCTATAGTAAACCATTTTTTGGGTGATCGGGATCCCAACATCAAAACTGCAAAAATTATTTGTGGATGTCCGTGAAGACCTTGTCTATGCATACAGTTTGCCCTCACGGCCATTCCGATCCATTTTCAAGGTCAAAATAGCCCCGAAGCGCATCTCCCTATTTCGACGATTTTTCGTGTGCTATAGTAAACAATTTTTTGGGTGATCGGGATCCTGATTTCAAAACTACCAAAATTATTTGTGGACGTCCGTGAAGACCTTGTCTATGCATCCGGTTGTCCCTCGCGACCATTCCGATCCATTTTCAAGTTCAAAATAGCCCCGAAGCGCGCATACCCCCTATTTCGATGATTTTTCGTGTGCTATAGTAAACAATTTTTTGGGTGATCAGGATCCCAACTTCAAAACTGCCAAAATTATTTGTGGACGTCTGTGAAGACCTTATCTATGCATATGGTTGTCCCTCACGGCCATTCCGATCCATTTTGAAGATCAAAATAGCCCCGAAGCGCGCATACCCCTATTTCGATGATTTTTCGTGTGCTATAGTAAACAATTTTTTGGGTGATCGGGATCCTGATGTCAAAACTGCAAATTTTATTTGTGGACATCCGTGAAGACCTTGTCTATGCATCCGGTTGGCTATCACGTCCATTCCAATCCATTTTCAAGGTCAAAATAGCCCCGAAGCGCGCATACCCCTATTTTGACGATTTTTTGTGTGCTATAGTAAATAATTTTTTGGGTGATCGGGATCCCAATGTCAAAACTGCCAAAATTGTTTGTGAACGTCCGTGAAGACCTTGTCTATGCATCCGGTTGGCCCCCACGGCCATTCCAATCCATTTTGAAAGTAAAAATAGCCCCGAAGCGCGAATACCCTTATTTCGACGATTTTTTGTGTGCTATAGGAAATCATTTTTTGGGAGATCGGGATCCCGACGTCAAAACTGCCAACATTATTTGTGAACGTCCGTGAAGCCCTTGTCTATGCATCCGGTTGGCCCCCCGGCCATTCGGATCCATTTTGAAAGTAAAAATAGCCCCAAAGGGCAAATACCCTTATTTCGACGATTTTTTGTGTGCTATAGTAAACCATTTTTTGGGAGATCGGGATCCCCGACGGCAAACTGCCAAATTAGTGTGAACAAAACATCCGTGAAGACCTGGTCTATGCATCAGTTTGGGCCGCCCACGCCATTATGATCCATTTTTCAAGGTCCAAATACCCCTAAGCGCGCTACCCCTATGTCGACGATTTGGTTTCGTGTGCTATAGTAAACCAATTTTTTGGGTGATCGGATTCCCGACGTCAAAACTGCCAAAATTATTTGTGGACGTCCGTGAAGACCTTGTCTATGCATCCGGTTGGCCCCCACGGCCATTCCGATCCATTTTAAAGGTCAAAATAGCCCCAAAGCGCGCATACCCCTATTTTGACGATTTTTCGTGTGCTATAGTAAACCATTTTTGGGTGATCGGGATGCCGACGTCAAAACTGCCAAAATTATTTGTGGACGTCCTTGAAGACCTTGTCTATGCATCTGGTTGGCCCTCACGGCCATTCCGATCCATATTCGAGGTCAAAATAGCCCCGAAGCGCGCATACCCCTATTTCGATGATTTTTCGTGTGCTATAGTAAACAAGTTTTTGGGTGATCGGGATCTCGACGTCAAAACTGCCAAAATTATTTGTGAATGTCCGTGAAGACCTTGTCAATGCATCCGGTTGGCCCCCACGGGCATTCCGATCCATTTTAAAGGTCAAAATAGCCCCCAAGCGCGAATACCCCTATTTCGATGATTTTTTGTGTGCTATAGTAAACCATTTTTTGGGTGATCGGGATCCCGACGTCAAAACAGCTAAAATTATTTGTGAACGTCCGTGAAGCCCTTGTCTATGCATCCGGTTGGCCCCCACGGCCATTCCGATCCATTTTCAATGTCAAAATAGCCCCGAAGCGCGCATACCCCTATTTTGATGATTTTTTGTGTGCTATAGTAAACCATTTTTTGGGTGATCGGGATCCTGACGTCAAAACTTCCAAAATTATTTGTGGATGTCCGTGAAGACCTTTTCTATGCATACGGTTGGCCCTCACGGCCATTCCGATCCATTTTCAAGGTTAAAATAGCGCCGAAGCGCGCATACCCCTATTTCGACGATTTTTCGTGTGCTATAGCAAACCATTTTTTGGGTGATCGGGATTCCAACGTCAAAACTGCAAATATTATTTGTGGACGTCCGTGAAGACCTTTTCTATGCATACAGTTGGCCCCCACGGCCATTCCTATCGATTTCAAGGTCAAAATAGCCCTGAAGCGCGCATACCCCTATTTCGATAATTTTTTGTATGCTATAGTAAACAATTTTTTGGGTGATCGGGATCCCGACGTCAAGACTGCCAAAATTATTTGTGGACGTCCGTGAAGACCTTGTCTATGCATCCGGTTGGCCCTAACGGCCATTTCGATCCATTTTCAAGGCCAAAATAGCCCCGAAGCGCGAATACCCCTATTTCGACGATTTTTCGTGTGCTATAGTAAACCATTTTTTGGGTGATCGGGATCCCGACGTCAAAACTGCCAAAATTATTTGTGAACGTCCGTGAAGACCTTGTCTATGCATTCGATTGGCCCCCACGGCCATTCCGATCCATTTTCAAGGTCAAAATAGCCCCGAAGCGCGCATACCCCTATTTCGACGATTTTTCGTGTGCTATATAGTAAACCATTTTTTGGGTGATCGGGATCTCGACGTCAAAACTGCAATAATTTTTTGTGGTCGTCTGTGAAGACCTTGTCTATGCATCCGGTTTACCCTCACGTCCATTCCAATCCATTTTCAAGGTCAAAATAGCCCCGAAGCGCGCATACCCATATTTCGACGATCTTTCGTGTGCTATAGTAAACCATTTTTTGGGTGATTGGGATCCCGACGTCAAAACTTCCAAAATTATTTGTGGACGTCCGTGAAGACCCTTTATATGCATCCGATTGGCCCTCACGGCCATTCCGATCCATTTTCAAGGTCAAAATAGCCCCGAAGCGCGCATACCCCTATTTCGACGATTTTTCGTGTGCTATAGCAAACCACTTTTTGGGTGATCGGGATCCCGACGTCAAAACTGTCAAAATTATTTGTAGATGTCCATGAAGACCTTGTCTATGCATCCGGTTGGCCCCTACGGCCATTCCAATCCATTTTCAAGGTCAAAATAGCCCCGAAGCGCATACCCCTATTTCGATGATTTTTTGTGTGCTATAGTAAACCATTTTTTGGGTGATCGGGATCTCGACGTCAAAACTGCCAAAATTATTTGTGGACGTCTGTGAAGACCTTGTCTATGCATCCGGTTTACCCTCACGGTCATTCCATTCCATTTTCAAGGTCAAAAAAGCCCCGAAGCGCGCATACCCCTATTTCGACAATTTTTCGTGTGCTATAGCAAACCATTTTTTGGGTGATCGGGATCCCGACGTCAAAACTGCAAAACAAATTTGTGGACGTCCGTGAAGACCTTGTCTATGCATTCGGTTGGCCCCCACGGCCATTCCGATCCATTTCAAGGTCAAAATAGCCCTGAAGCGCGCATACCCCTATTTTGATGATTTTTCGTGTGCTATAGTAAACCATTTTTTGGGTGATCGGGATCCCGACGTCAAAACTGCCAAAATTATTTGGACGTCCGTGAAGACCATTTCTATGCATTCGGTTGTCCCTCATGGCCATTCCAATCCATTTTCATGGCCAAAATAGCCCCAAAGCGCGCATACCCCTATTTCGACGATTTTTCGTGTGCTATAGTAAACCATTATTTGGGTGATCGGGATCCCGATGTCAAAACTGCCAAAATTATTTGTGGACGTCTGTGAAGACCTTGTCTATGCATCCGGTTTGCCCTCACGGTCATTCCAATCCATTTTCAAGGTCAAAAAAGCCCCGAAGCGCTCATACCCCTATTTCGACGATTTTTATAGTAAACCATTTTTTGGGTGATCGAGATCCCGACGTCAAAACTGCCAAAATTATTTGTGGACGTCCGTGAAGAACTTGTCTATGCATTCGGTTGGCCCCCATGGCCATTCCGATCCATTTTGAAATCAAAATAGCCCCGAAGCGCGCATACCCCTATTTCCGAGAGTTTTCGTGTGCTATAGCAAACCTTTTTTGGGTGATGGGATCCCGAGCGTCAAAACTGCCAATATTATTTGTGGACATCCGTGAAGACCTTGTCTATGCATCTGGTTTGCCCTCACGGTCATTCCAATCCATTTTGAAGGTCAAAAAATCCCCGAAGCGCGCATACCCCTATTTCGACAATTTTTAATGTGCTATAGTAAACCATTTTTTGGGTGATCGGGATCCCGACGTCAAAACTGGCAAACTTATTTGTGGACGTCCGTGAAGACCTTTTTCTAGCTTCGGTTGGGCCCCACCGGCCATTTCCGATCCATTTTGAAGAATCAAAATATAGCCCCCGAAGCGCGCATACCCCTATTTCAATGATTTTTCCGGTGCTATAGCAAAAACCATTTTGGGGGTTAGTCGGATCCCGACGTCAGAATGCCAAATTATTTGTGGCGGGTCCGTGAAGACCGTCGTTATGCTTCCGGTTGGCCCCCATGGCCATTACGATCGATGTTCAAGGTCAAAATAGCCCCGAAAGCGCGCCTTACCCTTATTGTTCAATGATTTTTCGTGTGCTAATAGCAAGCCATTTTTTTGGTGAATCGGGATCCACCTACGTCAAACTGGCTAAAATTAAGGTAGATGGGACGTCCGTGAGACCTTGCTATGCATTCCGGTTGGCCCCCCATGGGCCCATTCCGATCCAGTATCAAGTCAAAATACCCCAAAGCGCATACCCCGAGTTCGAGTATTTTTTATGTGCTATAGTAAACCATATTTTGGGTGATGGATCCCAGACGTCAAAACGGCAAAAATTAGTTGTGGGAAGTCCGTGAAGACTTTTTCTATGCAGCCGGTTTGGCCCCACGGCATTCTGATGATTTTCAGTGCAAACTAGCCCCGAAGCCGCATAACCTCTTCATGATTTTTTCATGTGCTATAGTAAACCATATTTTTTTGGTGATCGGGATCGACCCCGACGTCAAAACGTGCCAAAGTTTTGTGGAACGGTCCCGTGAAGACCTTGTCTATACATCCGGTTTACCCTCACGGTCATTCCAATCCATTTCCAAGGTCGAAAAGACCCCGAAGCGCGCATACCCCTATTTTGATGATTTTTTGTGTGCTATAGTAAACCATTTTTTGGGTGATCGGGATCCCGACGTCAAAACAGCCAAAATTATTTGTGAACGTCCGTGAAGCCCTTGTCTATGCATCCGGTTCGCCCCCACGGCCATTCCGATCCATTTTCAAGTTCAAAATAGCCCCGAAGCGCGCATACCCCTATTTCGACGATTTTTTGTGTGCTATAGTAAACCATTTTTTGGGTGATCGGGCTCCCGATGTCAAAACTGCCAAAATTATTTGTGGTTGTCCGTGAAGACCTTTTCTATGCATCCGGTTTGCCCTCACGTCCATTCCGATCCATTTTCTAGGTCACAATAGCCCCGAAGCGCGCATACCCCTATTTCGATGATTTTTCGTGTGCTATAGTAAACCATTTTTTGGGTGATCGGGATCCTGACGTCAAAACTTCCAAAATTATTTGTGGATGTCCGTGAAGACCTTCTCTATGCATACGGTTGGCCCTCACGGCCATTCCGATCCATTTTCAAGGTTAAAATAGCGCCGAAGCGCGCATACCCCTATTTCGACGATTTTCGTGTGCTATAGTAAACAATTTTTTGGGTAATCGGGATTCCGACGTCAAAACTGCAAAAATTATTTGTGGACGTCTGTGAAGAACTTTTCTATGCATCCGGTTGGCCCCCACGGCCATTCCTATCCATTTTAAGGTCAAAATAGCACTGAAGCGCGCATACCCCTATTTCGACGGTTTTTCGTGTGCAATAAGTGAAACATTTTTTGGGTGATCGGGATCCCCGCCGTCAAAAACTGCCAAAATTAATTTGTGAACGGACGGGAAGACCTTGTCTATGCCATCGGTTGGGACCCCCCCCCCCTCCACGTCCAGTCAGATCATTTTCAACGGCAGAACATAGCCCCGAAAGCGCGAAACCCCTATTTCGACCGTTTTTTTCGTGTGCTATAGTAAACCATTTTTTGGGTGATCGGGAATCCCGACGTCAAAACCTGCCAAAATTAATTTTGTGAGCACGTCCGTGAAGACCGTGTTCTATGCATTTGTTTGGGCCCCCACGGCCATTCCTTCCATTTTCAAGTAACATAAGACCCCGAAGCCGGCGCATAGACCTGTCTATTTCGACGATTTTTGTGTGCCTATATATAAAAGCCATTTTTTGGGTTGATGGATCCAGACGGTCAAAACTGCAATAATGAGGTGGTGGTCGACCGTGAAGACCTTGTCGATGCATCCGGTGAACCCTCACTTCTGACCAATCCATTTTCAAGGTCCAAAATAGCCTCGAACGGCGCATACCCGTATTTCGACGATCTTTCGTGTGCTATAGTAAACCATTTTTTGGGTGATTGGGATCCCGACGTCAAAACTTCCAATATTATTTGTGGACGTCCGTGAAGACCTTTTCTATGCATCTGATTGGCCCTCACGGCCATTACGATCCATTTTCAAGGTCAAAATAGCCCCGAAGCGCGCATACCCCTATTTCAACGATTTTTCGTGTGCTATAGCAAACCAGTTTTTGGGTGATCGGGATCCCGACGTCAAAACTGTCAAAATTATTTGTGGACGTCCGTGAAGACCTTGTCTATGCATCCGGTTGGCCCCCACGGCTATTCCGATCCATTTTCAAGGTCAAAATAGCCCCGAAGCGCATACTCCTATTTCGATGATTTTTTGTGTGCTATAGTAAACCATTTTTTGGGTGATCGGGATCCCGACGTCAAAACTTCCAAAATTATTTGTGGACGTCTGTGAAGACCTTGTCTATGCATCCGGTTTACCCTCACGGTCATTCCAATCCATTTCTAAGGTCAAAAAAGCCCCGAAGCGTGCATACCCCTATTTCGATGATTTTTCGTGTGCTATAGCAAACCATTTTTTGGGTGATCGGGATCCCGACGTCAAAACTGCAAAAAATATTTGTAGACGTCCGTGAAGACCTTGTCTATGCATCCGGTTGGCCCCCACGGCCATTCCGATCCATTTCAAGGTCAAAATAGCCCTGAAGCGCGCATACCCCTATTTTGATGATTTTTCGTGTGCTATAGTAAACCATTTTTTGGGTGATCGGGATCCCGAAGTCAAAACTGCCAAAATTATTTGGACGTCCGTGAAGACCATTTCTATGCATTCGGTTGTCCCTCACGGCCATTCCAATCCATTTTCAAGGCCAAAATAGCCCCGAAGCGCATACCCCTATTTCGACGATTTTTCGTGTGCTGTAGTAAACCATTTTTTGGGTGATCGGGATCCCGATGTCAAAACTGCCAAAATTATTTGTGGACATCCGTGAAGACCTTGTCTATGCATCCGGTTTGCCCTCACGGTCATTCCAATCCATTTTCAAGGTCAAAAAAGCCCCGAAGCGCGCATACCCCTATTTCGTCGATTTTTCGTGTGCTATAGTAAACCATTTTTTAGGTGATCGGGATCCCAGCGTCAAAACTGCCAAAATTATTTGTGGACGTCCGTGAAGACCTTGTCTATGCATTCGGTTGGCCCCCACGGCCATTCCGATCCATTTTGGAGATCAAAATAGCCCCGAAGCGCGCATACCCCTATTTCGATGATTTTTCGTGTGCTATAGGAAACCATTTTTTGGGTGATCGGGATTCCGACGTCAA
>JABWTJ010001387.1:0-22568 GCA_016801875.1 Solanum sitiens | reverse complement strand
TATTTGTGGACGTCCGTGAAGACCTTGGCTATGCATCCGGTTGGCCCTCACTGCCGTTCTGATCCATTTTCAAGGTCAAAATAGCCCCGAAGCGCGCATACACCTATTTCGACGATTTTTCGTGTGCTGTAGTAAACCATTTTTTTGGTGATCGGGATCCCGACGTCAAAAATGCCAAAAATATTTGTGAACGTCCGTGAAGACCTTGGCTATGCATCCGTTTGGTCCTCACGTCCATTCCGATCCATTTTAAAGGTAAAAATAACCCCAAAGCGCGCATACCCCTATTTTGATTATTTTTTGTGTGCTATAATAAACCATTTTTTGGGTGATCGGGATCCCAACGTCAAAACTGCCAAAAGTATTTGTGGACATCCGTGAAGACCTTGCCTATGCATCTGGTTGGCCCTCACGGCCATTCCAATCCATTTTCAAGGTAAAAATAGCCCCGAAACGCGCATACCCCTATTTCGATGATTCTTCGTCTGCTATAGTAAACCATTTTTTGGGTGATCGGGATCCCGACGTCAAAACTGCCAAAATTATTTGTGGACGTCCGTGAAGACCTTGGCTATGCATCCGGTTGGCCCTCACGGCCATTCTTATCCATTTTCAAGGTCAAAATAGCCCCGAAGCGCGCATATCCCTCTTTCGACGATTTTTCGTGTGCTATAGTAAACCATTTTTTGGGTGATCGGGATCCTGACGTCAAAACTGCCAAAATTATTTGTGTACGTCTGTGAATAGCTTGTCTATGCATCCGGTTGGCCATCACGGCCATTCCGATTCATTTTCAAGGTCAAAATAGACCCGAAGCGCGCATACCCCTATTTCGACGAGTTTTCGTGTGCTGTAGTAAACCATTTTTTGGGTGATCGGGATCCCGACGTCAAAACTGCCAAAATTATTTGTGGATGTCCGTGAATACCTTGGCTATGAACCCGGTTGGCCCTCACGTCCATTACGATCCATTTTCAAGGTCAAAATAGCCCCGAAGCGCGCATACCCCTATTTTATGAATTTTTCGTGTGCTATAGTAAACCATTTTGCGGTGAATCGAGATCCCGGACGTCAAAACTGCCAAAATTAATTTGTGGAACGGCGGTGGAATACCTTGGCTATGCATCCGGTTGGCCTGGCCCTCACAGCCAATTCCGATCCTTTTTCAAGGTTCAATAGCCCCGAAGTGTGCTACCCCTATTTCAAAAAAATTTCATGTGCTATAGTAAACGCAATTTTTTGATGAGCGGGATCCCGACGGCAAAATGCCAAATTTTTTTGTGGACGTCCCGTGGAAAAACCTTGTCTATGCAGCTGAGTTGGCCCTTACGACTTTCCGCGCCATTTTCAAGGTCAAAATAGCCCCGAAGCGCCATACAGCTATTTCCGACGATTTTTCGTGTGGTTAGTACAACCATTTTTTTGTCGATCGGGATCCCGAAGTCAAAACCTGCCAAAAGTATTTGTGGAACGTCCGTGAAGACCTTGGCCTATGAATCCGGTTGGCCCGCACTATTCCATGTTCCGATCCATTTTCAATGTCAAAATAGCACCCGAAGTGCGCAACCCCTATTTCGACGATGTTCGTGTGCTATAGATAAACCATTTTTTGGGGGATCGGGATCGGCCGATGTCAAAATCTGCCAAAAGTATTTTGTGACGTCCGTGAAAGAGCTTGGCTATGCATCCGGTTTGCCCTCACGGCCATTCTGATCCATTTTCAAGGTCAAAATAGCCCCAAAGCGCGCATACTCCTATTTCGATGATTTTTCGTGTGCTATAGTAAACCATTTTTTGGGTGATCGGGATCCCGACGTCAAAACTACCAAATTTATTTGTGTACGTCTGTGAAGACCTTGGCTATGCATCCGTTTGGCCCTCACGGCCATTCTGATCCATTTTCAAGGTCAAAATAGCCCCAAAGCGCGCATACTCCTATTTCGACGATTTTTTGTGTGCTATAGTAAACCATTTTTTGGGTGATCGGGATCCCGACGTCAAAACTACCAAAATTATTTGTGTACGTCTGTCAAGACCTTGTCTATGCATCCGTTTGGCCCTTACGGCCATTCTGATCCATTTTTAAGGTCAAAATAGCCCCGAAGCGCGCATACCCCTATTTCGACGATTTTTCATGTGCTATAGTAAACCATTTTTTGGGTGATCGTGATCCCGACGTCAAAACTGCCAAAATTATTTGTGTACGTCCGTGAAGACCTTGGCTATGCATCCGGTTGGCCCTCACAGCCATTCCGATCCATTTTCAAGGTTACAATAGCCCCGAAGCGTGCATACCCCTATTTCAAAAAAATTTCGTGTGCTATAGTAAACCATTTTTTGATGATCGGGATCCCGACGTCAAAAATGCCAAAATTATTTGTGGACGTCCGTGAAGACCTTGGCTATGCATCTGGTTGGCCCTCACTGCCGTTCCGATCTATTTTCAAGGTCAAAATAGCCCCGAAGCGCATACACCTATTTCGACGATTTTTCGTGTGCTATAGTAAACCATTTTTTTGGTGATCGGGATCCCGACGTCAAAACTGCCAAAATTATTTGTGGACGTCCGTGAAGACCTTGGCTATGCATCCGGTTAGCCCACGGCCATTCCGATCCATATTAAAGGTAAAAATAACCCCAAAGCGCGCATACCCCTATTTTGACGATTTTTCGTGTGCTATAGTAAACCATTTTTTGGGTGATCGGGATCCCGACGTCAAAACTGCCAAAAGTATTTGTGGACGTCTGTGAAGACCTTGGCTATGCATCCGGTTGGCCCTCACATCCATTCCGATCCATTTTCAAGGTCAAAATAGCCCCGAAGCGCGCATACCCCTATTTTGATGATTTTATCGTGTGCTATAGTAAACCATTTTTTCGGTGATCGAGATCCCGATGTCAAAACTGCCAAACTTATTTGTGGACGTCCGTGAAGACGTTGGATATGCATCCGGTTGGCCCTCACGGCCATTCCGATCTATTTTCAAGGTCAAAATAGACCCAAAGCGCGCATACCCCTATTTCGACGATTTTTCGTGTGCTATAGTAAACCATTTTTTGGGTGATCGGGATCCCGACGTCAAAACTGCCAAAATTATTTGTGGAGGTCCGTGAAGACCTTGGATATGTATCCATTTGGCCCTCACAGCCATATGGATCCATTTTCAAGGTCAAAATAGCACCAAAGCACGCATACCCCTATTTTGACGATTTTTCGTGTGCTATAATAAACCATTTTTTTGGTGATCGGGATCCCGTCGTCAAAACTGCGAAAAATATTTGTGGACGTTTGTGAAGACCTTGTCTATACATTCGGTTGGCTCTCACAGCCATTCAGATTCATTTTCAAGGTCAAAATAACCTCGAAGTGCGCATACCCCTATTTCGACGATTTTTCGTATGCTATAGTAAACCATTTTTTGGGTGATCGGGGATCCCGACGTCAAAACTGCCAAAATTATTTGTGGACATCCGTGAAGACCTTGGCTATGCATCCGTTTGGCCCTCACATCCATTCCGATCCATTTTCAAGGTCAAAATAGCCCCGAAGCGCGCATACCCCTATTTTTGATGATTTTTCGTGTGCTATAGTAAACCATTTTTTCGGTGATCGAGATCCCGATGTCAAAACTGCCAAAATTATTTGTGGACGTCCGTGAAGACCTTGGCTATGCATCCGGTTGGCCCTCACGGCCATTCCGATCCATTTTCAAGGTCAAAATAGCCCCAAAGCGCGCATACCTCTATTTCGACGATTTTTTGTGTGCTATAGTAAACCATTTTTTGGGTGATCGGGATCCCGACGTCAAAACTACCAAATTTATTTGTGTACGTCTGTGAAGACCTTGGCTATGCATCCGTTTGGCCCTCACGGCCATTCTGATCCATTTTCAAGGTCAAAATAGCCCCAAAGCGCGCATACTCCTATTTCGACGATTTTTTGTGTGCTATAGTAAACCATTTTTTGGGTGATCGGGATCCCGACGTCAAAACTACCAAAATTATTTGTGTACGTCTGTGAAGACCTTGGCTATGCATCCGTTTGGCCCTTACGGCCATTCTGATCCATTTTTAAGGTCAAAATAGCCCCGAAGCGCGCATACCCCTATTTCGACGATTTTTCATGTGCTATAGTAAACCATTTTTTGGGTGATCGTGATCCCGACGTCAAAACTGCCAAAATTATTTGTGTACGTCCGTGAAGACCTTGGCTATGCATCCGGTTGGCCCTCACAGCCATTCCGATCCATTTTCAAGGTTACAATAGCCCCGAAGCGTGCATACCCCTATTTCAAAAAAATTTCGTGTGCTATAGTAAACCATTTTTTGATGATCGGGATCCCGACGTCAAAAATGCCAAAATTATTTGTGGACGTCCGTGAAGACCTTGGCTATGCATCTGGTTGGCCCTCACTGCCGTTCCGATCCATTTTCAAGGTCAAAATAGCCCCGAAGCGCATACACCTATTTCGATGATTTTTCGTGTGCTATAGTAAACCATTTTTTTGGTGATCGGGATCCCGACGTCAAAACTGCCAAAATTATTTGTGGACGTCCGTGAAGACCTTGGCTATGCATCCGGTTGGCCCACGGCCATTCCGATCCATATTAAAGGTAAAAATAACCCCAAAGCGCGCATACCCCTATTTTGACGATTTTTCGTGTGCTATAGTAAACCATTTTTTGGGTGATCGGGATCCCGACGTCAAAACTGCCAAAAGTATTTGTGGACGTCTGTGAAGACCTTGGCTATGCATCCGGTTGGCCCTCACATCCATTCCGATCCATTTTCAAGGTCAAAATAGCCCCGAAGCGCGCATACCCCTATTTTGATGATTTTATCATGTGCTATAGTAAACCATTTTTTCGGTGATCGAGATCCCGACGTCAAAACTGCCAAACTTATTTGTGGACGTCCGTGAAGACGTTTGCTATGCATCTGGTTGGCCCTCACGGCCATTCCGATCTATTTTCAAGGTCAAAATAGACCCAAAGCGCGCATACCCCTATTTCGATGATTTTTCGTGTGCTATAGTAAACCATTTTTTGGGTGATCGGGATCCCGACGTCAAAACTGCCAAAATTATTTGTGGAGGTCCGTGAAGACCTTGGCTATGTATACGATTGGCCCTCACAGCCATATGGATCCATTTTCAAGGTCAAAATAGCACCAAAGCACGCATACCCCTATTTTGACGATTTTTCGTGTGCTATAATAAACCATTTTTTTGGTGATCGGGATCCCGTCGTCAAAACTGCGAAAAATATTTGTGGACGTTTGTGAAGACCTTGTCTATACATTCGGTTGGCTCTCACGGCCATTCAGATTCATTTTCAAGGTCAAAATAACCTCGAAGTGCGCATACCCCTATTTCGACGATTTTTCATATGCTATAGTAAACCATTTTTTGGGTGATCGGGGATCCCGACGTCAAAACTGCCAAAATTATTTGTGGACATCCGTGAAGACCTTGGCTATGCATCCGTTTGGCCCTCACATCCATTCCGATCCATTTTCAAGGTCAAAATAGCCCCGAAGCGCGCATACCCCTATTTTGATGATTTTTCGTGTGCTATAGTAAACCATTTTTTCGGTGATCGAGATCCCGACGTCAAAACTGCCAAAATTATTTGTGGACGTCCGTGAAGACCTTGGCTATGCATACGGTTGGCCCTCATGGCCATTCCGATCCATTTTCAAGGTCAAAATAGCCCCAAAGCGCGCATACCTCTATTTCGACGATTTTTTGTGTGCTATAGTAAACCATTTTTTGGGTGATCGGGATCCCGACGTCAAAACTGCCAAAATTATTTGTGGACGTCCGTGAAGACCTTGGCTATGAATCCGGTTGGCTCTCACTTCCATTCCGATCCATTTTCAAGGTCAAAATAGCCCCGAAGCGCGCATACCCTTATTTCGATGATTTTTCGTGTGCTATAGTAAACCATTTTTTGGGTGATCGGGATCCCGATGTCAAAACTGCCAAAATTATTTGTGAACGTCCATGAAGACCTTGGCTATTCATCCGGTTTGCCCTCACGGCCATTCAGATCCATTTTCAAGGTCAAAATAGCCCCAAAGCGCGCATACTCCTATTTCGACGATTTTTCGTGTGCTATAGTAAACCATTTTTTGGATGATCGGGATCCCGACGTCAAAACTACCAAAATTATTTGTGTACGTCTGTGAAGACCTTGGCTATGCATCCGTTTGGCCCTCACGGCCATTCTGATCCATTTTCAAGGTCAAAATAGCCCCAAACCGCGCATACTCCTATTTCGACGATTTTTTGTGTGCTATAGTAAACCATTTTTTGGGTGATCGGGATCCTGACGTCAAAACTACCAAAATTATTTGTGTACGTCTGTGAAGACCTTGGCTATGCATCCGTTTGGCCCTCACGGCCATTCTGATCCATTTTCAAGGTCAAAATAGCCCCGAAGCGCGCATACCCCTATTTCGACGATTTTTCGTGTGCTATAGTAAACCATTTTTTGGGTGATCGTGATCCCGACGTCAAAACTGCCAAAATTATTTGTGTACGTCCGTGAAGACCTTCGCTATGCATACGGTTGGCCCTCATGGCCATTTCGATCCATTTTCAAGGTTAAAATAGCCCCGAAGCGTGCATACCCCTATTTCAAAAAAATTTCGTGTGCTATAGTAAACAATTTTTTGATGATCGGGATCCCGATGTCAAAACTGCCAAAATTATTTGTGGACGTCCGTGAAGAGCTTGGCTATGCATCCGGTTTGCCACGGCCATTCTGATCCATTTTCAAGGTCAAAATAGCCCCAAAGCGCGCATAACACGCATATTTCGACGATTTTCTCGTGTGCTAATTCAACCAATATTTTTGGTGATATGGATCCCGCGTCAAAACTGCCAAATTATTTGTGATACGTCCGTGAAGACCCTGTGGTTAGCATCCGGTTGGCCCTCATGGCCATTCTACTCCATTTTCAGGTCAAAATAGCCGGAAGCGCGCAATAACCCCTATTTCGACGATTTTTTTTGTGTATAGTAAACCAGTTTGGGTGAGCCGGGATCCCGATGTCCAAAACTGCCAAAAAATATTTGTGTAACGTCCTGAAGACCTTGGCTAGCATCCGGTTGGCCATCAAACCGGCCATTCCGATCACATTTTCCAAGGTCAAACTAGCCCAACGTGCATACCCCTATTTCCGACATTTTATCGTGTGGCTATAGTAAAACCATGTTTTTGGTGATCTGGATCCCAGACGCAAAACTGCCAAAATTATTTGTGGACGGTCCGTGAAAGACCTTGGCTATGCATCCGGTTGGCCCTCACTGCCGTTCCGATCCATTTTCAAGGTCAAAATAGCCCCGAAGCACGCATACACCTATTTCAACGATTTTTCGTGTGCTATAGTAAACCATTTTTTTGGTGATCGGGATCCCGACGTCAAAACTGCCAAAAATATTTGTGGACGTCCGTGAAGACCTTGGCTATGCATCAGTTTTGTCCTCACGTCCATTCTGATCCATTTTAAAGGTAAAAATAACCCCAAAGCGCGCATATCCTTATTTTGACGATTTTTTGTGTGCTATAATAAACTATTTTTTGGGTGATCGGGATCCCAACGTCAAAACTGCCAAAAGTATTTGTGGACGTCCGTGAAGACCTTGCCTATGCATCCGGTTGGCCCTCACGGCCATTCCAATCCATTTTCAAGGTAAAAATAGCCCCGAAACGCGCATACCCCTATTTCGATGATTTTTCGTCTGCTATAGTAAACCATTTTTTGGGTGATCGGGATCCCGACGTCAAAACTGCCAAAATTATTTGTGGACGTCCGTGAAGACCTTGGCTATGCATCCGGTTGGCCCTCACGGCCATTCTTATCCATTTTCAAGGTCAAAATAGCCCCGAAGCGCGCATATCCCTCTTTCGACGATTTTTCGTGTGCTATAGTAAACCATTTTTTGGGTGATCGGGATCCTGACGTCAAACTTCAAAACTGCCAAATTGTTGTGGAACGGCTGTGATCCTTGGCTATGCATCCGGTTGGCCATCACGGCCATTCCGATCATTTTCAAGTTCAAAATAGACCCGAAGCGCGCATACCCCTATGTCGACGAGTTTTTCGTGGTGCTGGAGTAAAACCGAGTTTTTGGGTGATCGGGATCCCGACGTCAAAACGCCAAAATTATTTTTTGAGGTCCTTGAAGACCTTGGCTATGATCCGGTTGTTGCCGCCTCACTCCTTCCGATCCCATTTTCAAGGTCAAAATAGCCCCGAAGCGCGCATACCCCTATTTTGATGATTTTTCGTGTGCTATAGTAAACCATTTTTTCGGTGATCGAGATCCGGACGTCAAAACTGCCAAAATTATTTGTGGACGTCTGTGAAGACCTTGGCTATGCATCCGGTTGGCCCTCACAGCCATTCCGATCCATTTTCAAGGTTACAATAGCCCCGAAGTGTGCATACCCCTATTTCAAAAAAATTTCATGTGCTATAGTAAACCATTTTTTGATGATCGGGATCCCGACGTCAAAAATGCCAAAATTATTTGTGGACGTCCGTGAAGACCTTGTCTATGCATCTGGTTGGCCCTTACTGCCGTTCCGATCCATTTTCAAGGTCAAAATAGCCCCGAAGCGCATACACCTATTTCGACGATTTTTCGTGTGCTATAGTAAACCATTTTTTTGGTGATCGGGATCCCGACGTCAAAACTGCCAAAATTATTTGTGGACGTCCGGAGACCTTGGCTATGAATCCGGTTTGGCCCTCACTTCCCATTCCGATCCATTTTCAAGGTCAAATAGCCCCTCGAAGTCGCAATCCCCGATTTTCGACGATTTTTCGTGTGGCTATAGTAAAACCTTATTTTTTGGGTTAGCAGTGAGCCCGATGTCAAAACGGCCAAAAGTAAATTTGTTGGACGTCCGTGAAGATCGTGGCTATGCATCCGGTTTGTTTGAGCCCTCACGGCCATTCCTGGATCCATTTCAGTTCAAATAGCCCCCAAAGCGCGGACAGACTCCCTATTTCGATGATTTTTCCGTGTGCTATAGTAAACCATTTTTTGGGTGATGGATCCGACCTCAAAACTACCAAATTTATGTGGTGTACGTCAGGGGAAGACCTTGGCTATGCATCCGTTTGGCCCTCACGGCCATATCTGATCCATTTTCAAGGTCAAAATAGCCCCAAAGCGCGCATACTCCTATTTCGACGATTTTTTGTGTGCTATAGTAAACCATTTTTTGGGTGATCGGGATCCCGACGTCAAAACTACCAAAATTATTTGTGTACGTCTGTGAAGACCTTGGCTATGCATCCGTTTGGCCCTTACGGCCATTCTGATCCATTTTTAAGGTCAAAATAGCCCCGAAGCGCGCATACCCCTATTTCGACGATTTTTCATGTGCTATAGTAAACCATTTTTTGGGTGATCGTGATCCCGACGTCAAAACTGCCAAAATTATTTGTGTACGTCCGTGAAGACCTTGGCTATGCATCCGGTTGGCCCTCACAGCCATTCCGATCCATTTTCAAGGTTACAATAGCCCCGAAGCGTGCATACCCCTATTTCAAAAAAATTTCGTGTGCTATAGTAAACCATTTTTTGATGATCGGGATCCCGACGTCAAAAATGCCAAAATTATTTGTGGACGTCCGTGAAGACCTTGGCTATGCATCTGGTTGGCCCTCACTGCCGTTCCGATCTATTTTCAAGGTCAAAATAGCCCCGAAGCGCATACACCTATTTCGACGATTTTTCGTGTGCTATAGTAAACCATTTTTTTGGTGATCGGGATCCCGACGTCAAAACTGCCAAAATTATTTGTGGACGTCCGTGAAGACCTTGGCTATGCATCCGGTTAGCCCACGGCCATTCCGATCCATATTAAAGGTAAAAATAACCCCAAAGCGCGCATACCCCTATTTTGATGATTTTTCGTGTGCTATAGTAAACCATTTTTTGGGTGATCGGGATCCCGACGTCAAAACTGCCAAAAGTATTTGTGGACGTCTGTGAAGACCTTGGCTATGCATCCGGTTGGCCCTCACATCCATTCCGATCCATTTTCAAGGTCAAAATAGCCCCGAAGCGCGCATACCCCTATTTTGATGATTTTATCGTGTGCTATAGTAAACCATTTTTTCGGTGATCGAGATCCCGACGTCAAAACTGCCAAACTTATTTGTGGACGTCCGTGAAGACATTGGATATGCATCCGGTTGGCCCTCACGGCCATTCCGATCTATTTTCAAGGTCAAAATAGACCCAAAGCGCGCATACCCCTATTTCGACGATTTTTCGTGTGCTATAGTAAACCATTTTTTGGGTGATCGGGATCCCGACGTCAAACGGCCAAAATTATTTGTGAAGGTCCGTGAAGACCTTGGCTATGTATCCATTTGGCCCTCACAGCCATATGGATCCATTTTCAAGGTCAAAATAGCACCAAAGCACGCATACCCCTATTTTGACGATTTTTCGTGTGCTATAATAAACCATTTTTTTGGTGATCGGGATCCCGTCGTCAAAACTGCGAAAAATATTTGTGGACGTTTGTGAAGACCTTGTCTATACATTCGGTTGGCTCTCACGGCCATTCAGATTCATTTTGAAGGTCAAAATAACCTCGAAGTGCGCATACCCCTATTTCGACGATTTTTCGTATGCTATAGTAAACCATTTTTTGGGTGATCGGGGATCCCGACGTCAAAACTGCCAAAATTATTTGTGGACATCCGTGAAGACCTTGGCTATGCATCCGTTTGGCCCTCACATCCATTCCGATCCATTTTCAAGGTCAAAATAGCCCCGAAGCGCGCATACCCCTATTTTGATGATTTTTCGTGTGCTATAGTAAACCATTTTTTGGTGGATCGAGGATCCCAGACGTCAAAAACTGCCAAAATTATTTGTGGACGGTCCGTTTGAAGACCTTGGTTGCATCGGTTGGCCTCACGGCCATTCCGATCCATTTGCAAGGTAAATAGCCCCAAAGCGCGATACCTCTATTTCGACCTTTTTTGTGTGCTATAGTAAACCATTTTTTAGGTGATAGGGATCCCGACGTCAAAAACTACCAATTATGTGTGACGTCTTTGAAGACCTTTGGCCTATGCATCCGTTTGGCCATCACGGCCATTCTGATCCATTTTCAAGGTCAAAATTAGCCCCAAAGCGCGCAACTCCTATTTCGACGATTTTTGTTTGTGCTATAAGATAAACCATTTTTTTGGGTGATCGGGATCCCGACGTCCAAAACTACCAAAATTATTTGTTGTACGTCTGTGAAGACCTTGGTATGCATCCGTTTGGCACTTACGGCCCTTCATGATCCATTTTAAGTCAAAATAGCTCGAAGCGCGTCATACCCTCTATTTCGCACGATTTTGCATTGTGCTATAGTAGTAACATTTTTTGGCGTTATGTGATCCCGACGTCTAAACACTGCCAAAATTATTTGTGTACCGTCCGTGACGCCTGGCTATGCATCGGTTGTACCTCACAGCATTTCCGATCCATCTTCAAGATTTTACAATAAGCCCGACGCGTGCATACCCCTCTTTCAAAAAATTTCGTGCTGCTTCGTAAACCATTTTTTGATGTCGGGATCCCGACGTAAAAATGCCAAATTTATTTGTGGAGGTCGTGAAGACCTTGGCCTATGCATCCGGTTGTCCCTCACGGCCAATCCAATCCATTTTCAAGGTCAAAATAGCTCCGAAGCGCGCATACCCCTATTTCGATGATTTTTCGTGTGCTATAGTAAACCATTTTTTTGGTGATCGGGATCCCGACGTCAAAACTGCCAAAATTATTTGTGGACGTCCGTGAAGACCTTGGCTATGCATCCGGTTGGCCCACGGCCATTCCGATCCATATTAAAGGTAAAAATAACCCCAAAGCGCGCATACCCCTATTTTGACGATTTTTCGTGTGCTATAGTAAACCATTTTTTGGGTGATCGGGATCCCGACGTCAAAACTGCCAAAAGTATTTGTGGACGTCTGTGAAGACCTTGGCTATGCATCCGGTTGGCCCTCACATCCATTCCGATCCATTTTCAAGGTCAAAATAGCCCCGAAGCGCGCATACCCCTATTTTGATGATTTTATCGTGTGCTATAGTAAACCATTTTTTCGGTGATCGAGATCCCGACGTCAAAACTGCCAAACTTATTTGTGGACGTCCGTGAAGACGTTTGCTATGCATCCGGTTGGCCCTCACGGCCATTCCGATCTATTTTCAAGGTCAAAATAGACCCAAAGCGCGCATACCCCTATTTCGACGATTTTTCGTGTGCTATAGTAAACCATTTTTTGGGTGATCGGGATCCCGACGTCAAAACTGCCAAAATTATTTGTGGAGGTCCGTGAAGACCTTGGCTATGTATACGATTGGCCCTCACAGCCATATGGATCCATTTTCAAGGTCAAAATAGCACCAAAGCACGCATACCCCTATTTTGACGATTTTTCGTGTGCTATAATAAACCATTTTTTTGGTGATCGGGATCCCGTCGTCAAAACTGCGAAAAATATTTGTGGACGTTTGTGAACACCTTGTCTATACATTCGGTTGGCTCTCACGGCCATTCAGATTCATTTTCAAGGTCAAAATAACCTCGAAGTGCGCATACCCCTATTTCGACGATTTTTCATATGCTATAGTAAACCATTTTGGGGGTGATCGGGGATACCGACGTCAAAACTGCCCAAAATTATTTTGGAATCCGTGAAGACTTGGCTATGCATCGTTTGCCCCCTCACATCCATTCCATCCATTTTCAAGGCCCAAAATGCCCGAAGCGCGCATCCCCTCTTTTGATGCTTTTTAGTGGCTATAGTAAACAATTTTCGGATGATCGAGCATTCCCGGGACGTCAAAACTGCCAACTTATTTGTGGACGTCGTGAAGGACCTTGGCTATGCATCCGGTTGGCCCTCACGGCCATTCCGATCCATTTTCAAGGTCAAAATAGCCCCAAAGCGCGCATACCCCTATTTCGACGATTTTTCGTGTGCTATAGTAAACCATTTTTTGGGTGATCGGGATCCCGCCGGCAAAACTGCCAAAATTATTTGTGGACGTCCGTGAAGACCTTGGCTATGAATCCGGTTGGCTCTCACTTCCATTCCGATCCATTTTAAAGGTCAAAATAGCCCCGAAGCGCGCATACCCTTATTTCGACGATTTTTCGTGTGCTATAGTAAACCATTTTTTGGGTGATCGGGATCCCGATGTCAAAACTGCCAAAATTATTTGTGGACGTCCGTGAAGACCTTGGCTATTCATCCGGTTTGCCCTCACGGCCATTCTGATCCATTTTCAAGGTCAAAATAGCCCCAAAGCGCGCATACTCCTATTTCGACGATTTTTCGTGTGCTATAGTAAACCATTTTTTGGGTGATCGGGATCCCGACGTCAAAACTACCAAAATTATTTGTGTACGTCTGTGAAGACCTTGGCTATGCATCCGTTTGGCCCTCACGGCCATTCTGATCCATTTTCAAGGTCAAAATAGCCCCAAACCGCGCATACTCCTATTTCGACGATTTTTTGTGTGCTATAGTAAACCATTTTTTGGGTGATCGGGATCCCGACGTCAAAACTACCAAAATTATTTGTGTACGTCTGTGAAGACCTTGGCTATGCATCCGTTTGGCCCTCACGGCCATTCTGATCCATTTTCAAGGTCAAAATAGCCCCGAAGCGCGCATACCCCTATTTCGACGATTTTTCGTGTGCTATAGTAAACCATTTTTTGGGTGATCGTGATCCCGACGTCAAAACTGCCAAAATTATTTGTGTACGTCCGTGAAGACCTTGGCTATGCATACGGTTGGCCCTCACGGCCATTCCGATCCATTTTCAAGGTTAAAATAGCCCCGAAGCGTGCATACCCCTATTTCAAAAAAAATTCGTGTGCTATAGTAAACAATTTTTTGATGATCGGGATCCCGATGTCAAAACTGCCAAAATTATTTGTGGACGTCCGTGAAGAGCTTGGCTATGCATCCGGTTTGCCCTCACGGCCATTCTGATCCATTTTCAAGGTCAAAATAGCCCCAAAGCGCATATCCTATTTCGACTATTTTTTTCGGTGTTGTGCTCTAGTAAACCATTTTTGGGTGATCGGGGTGACCCGCGTCAAAACTGCCAAAATTATTTGTTTACTTCCGGTGAATACCTTGGTTATGCATCCGTTGGCCCTCATGGCCTTCTAATCCCATTTTCAAGGTCAAATCGCCCGGAAGCGCGCCACATTACCCTATTTCGACGATTTTTTGTGTGCTATAGTAAAAACCATTTTTGGGGATTCGTTTGGATACGATGTCAAATGCCAAAATTATTTGTGTACGTCCATGAAGACCTTGGCTATGCAATCCGGTTGGCCACACGGCCATTCCGATCATTTCAGGTTAAAATAGCCCCGAAGCGTGCATACCCCTATTTCAAAAAAATTTCGTGTGCTATAGTAAACCATTTTTTGATGATCGGGATCCCGAAGTCAAAACTGCCAAAATTATTTGTGGACGTCCGTGAAGACCTTGGCTATGCATCTGGTTGGCCCTCACCACCATTTCGATCCATTTTCAAGGTCAAAATAGCCCCGAAGCACGCATACACCTATTTTGATGATTTTTCGTGTGCTATAGTAAACCATTTTTTTGGTGATCGGGATCCCGACGTCAAAACTGCCAAAAATATTTGTGGACGTCCGTGAAGACCTTGGCTATGCATCAGTTTGGTCCTCACGTCCATTCAGATCCATTTTAAAGGTAAAAATAACCCCAAAGCGCGCATATCCTTATTTTGACGATTTTTTGTGTGCTATAATAAACTATTTTTTGGGTGATCGTGATCCCAACGTCAAAACTGCCAAAAGTATTTGTGGACGTCCGTGAATACCTTGCCTATGCATCCGGTTGGCCCTCACGGCCATTCCAATCCATTTTCAAGGTAAAAATAGCCCAGAAACGCGCATACCCCTATTTCGATGATTTTTCGTCTACTATAGTAAACCATTTTTTGGATGATCGGGCTCCCAACGTCAAAACTGCCAAAATTATTTGTGGACGTCCGTGAAGACCTTCGATATGCATCCGGTTAGCCCTCACAACCATTACAATCTATTTTCAAGGTCAAAATAGCCCCGAAGCGCGCATAACCTTTTTTCGATGATTTTTCGTGTGCTATAGTAATCCATTTTTTGGGTGATCGGGAACCCGGCGTCAAAACTGCCAAAATTATTTGTGGACGTCCGTGAAGACCTTGGCTATACATCCGGTTGGACCTCACTGCCATTCCAATCTATTTTCAAGGTCAAAATAGCCCCGAAGCGCGCATACCCCTATTTCGGCAATTTTTCGTGTACTATAGTAAACCACTTTTTAGGTGATCGGGATCCCGACGTCAAAACTGCCAAAATTATTTGTGGATGTCCGTGAAGACCTTGGCTATGCATCCGGTTGGCCCTCACAGCCATATGGATCAATTTTCAAGGTCAAAATAGCACCAAAGCACGCATACCCGTATTTTGACGATTTTTCGTGTGCTATAGTAAACCATTTTTTTGGTGATCGGGATCCCGTCGTCAAAACTGCCAAAAATATTTGTGGACGTCTGTAAAGAACTTGGCTATGCATCCGGTTGGCCCTCACGGCCATTCCGATCCATTTTAAAAGTCAAAATAGCCCCGAAGCGCGCATACCCCTATTTCGATGATTTTTCGTGTGCTATAGTAAACCATTTTTTGGGTGATCGATATCGCGATGTCAAAACTGCAAAAATTATTTGTGGACGTCCGTGAAGACCTTGGCTATGCATCCGGTTCGAGAATCGTCACCGAAAAGGAAGATGAATTGTCTGAAACTACGGAAGTTTCGGAATAATTTGGTAAGTTTAGAGGGGTTGACTTTACCCAGACCATCCCCAAGGTTTATTATGAATCCTCTTTTGCAGGTAGTCCTACTCCTAGCGAAATGAAAGATTCCATTGGAGTTATCAAATCTACTGATGGATTTACTGTCAATGAAAAGAAGATTCATAAATGGTGGGTAAGCCCCAAGCATGCTTTAAAGAGAGCATAATATGTGGATACATACACTAGAGAACAGAGAGTCTTGTTCAAAGACAAATGGTTCAAAGATATGAAGAGATTCAAAACTGAAATTGAATTCTTCAAGTGGTTTGAGTGTACAAGCCAAATGGGTGGATCCAATCCATCATTACAGGTTTTGGTAAACAGGTGGCATACCAAAGACAAGGTTGTCTAAAGCGTTACTCCTCCTCTAGAAGGAATAAACATTCCTTATAGAAAGGATGTTTTGAAAGCTGCTCCTTTTAAGAAGCCTTCAGCTAATAAAGAATCAGCTATTTTCACAGTTGAGGAGATTAACAAAGTCTTCGAACAGAATAATTATACTAACCAGGTTCTTCATGTTGTTTCTAAACAGATTGAAGATTCAAAGTATAATTACAGTGGTACCAGCTCAATTGGTAACAAACCCAGTTCTTCCAAATCAGGTTTCAATCTAGAGACCAAACCCATTTTTAAAATCACTGAGTTTTCCCCTGAGAAATTCCCAAAACCAAATAGTGAGTTCATTAATACTCCTGAGATCCTAGAAAGGATTAATGATCAACTTAAGAGAATTAAGATTTCTCAAGGAGACAAGGTGGGAGCTATTAAGGATAGACTTCTCCATACCAAAAACTTTTATCCCAGACCTTCTTTCCCTGACATTCAGTTTGAGGAAAACTTCATGCATCCCCAAGGTGTAGCTGATGGTACAGGTATAACAGAATGGAATATAGATGGAATGGCAGATGGCCAAATGGTTTATCTGAAAGTATCTGCTTTTACTTTTGATAAAGTAAAGTTGGTTGTCTTCTTTATCTTTTGATAAAGTTTTGTCGGCCAATCTTGTCGGTCACGCCTGATTGACAATCTTGTCGGCTCTTCTTATCCTTTCCTGATTAATGTAACAAAGATTCCATCTCTTTGAGACTCCTTTGTTTTTCCTGGATAATTCCAATCCTTTTAGGATTTCTATCTGGGAAAACTAGATATTCCGATTTTAATATCTCATCTAGACATTAATCGAAGGGATTAAGATAAGCACTTGCAAGAGCTTTAGGTTTTAACATGTCTCCATTTTCATCACTTTGTGATGAAGCTTCATTAAGGAGCTTTTGGACATCTTCTTGGACATCCTCATTATCTGATTCATCCTCTAACTCGGATAAGGCCTTTTGCAACCTTTTCTTTAATTCGCTCTTTGAAGGCGAAGGACTATTTGACGAACTTTTCTTTTTTGAAGAAGAATGATCTTCCTTCTTAGCTGGAGACCAGCCTTTGATCTTGATTTCTTTTGATAAGAATTTAATCCTATTGAAATCTCCAACAATGAACGTCCAACTTATAATATAAGATAAACGTTTCTTTATAAAATACTTACAGAGTTTGATATTCTCCAGAAGGGTTGAAATGCCTTCATCTATTTGGAACTGAGGATATTTCTCAGTAAACTGTTGAGGCATAACCTGTTTATTTCCTCCAAACCAATTCCACTATTCATAGAACCATCTGGGGATAGTAGAAGTTGCTACATCTGGACTGTATTTCACAAACCACGTATGTGTAGTTGGTCTGACATATAAGAAGTTAATCCAAGCTTCTTTATAATCATACCAATTATACGTCTGGGGATTAAATCTCTTGGAGAGATTGATTGGGGTTTGAAGATGATCTACCGGCCAATTGAACGGTGATAAAATCTTTTTAATAGTGAATTTTGAGTAGGCTATACTATCAGGGTCTGACTTGTTAGCTAACTCATGTTCAATATCAACTGATCCTGTGTCTACCAGGATAAATTCATAATACCTTCTAGTCTTCAAGGAATTGTCTGTGTCGACATAATTCCTATTGGTGTAGACAGGTTTAAGGAGATGTTTAATCTCATAGTTCTCATAGTCTTTGTCTAGGGCCAATATCGGGAACACCTGCAAAGAGATAAAATTGAATTTTTCCTTCTCTTTGGAAGGAGACTTTGTTTCCATTGGGGAAACAGCTTCCACAAAACTAGTTGGCTGCTTCATGGCGTAACAGTCACTAGTTAGCTTCTGAGAGAATCTGAGTTCTCCACTTGGGCTTGATGATGAACATTGCTCATATTCCTTTTGGAAGGGCTTCTTCATAATCAATAACTTTGACGAACTACTCTGAGGTAGTTCAGGAGTAATTGGAGGCAACTGGGCCAACGCTGAATACCTGTTCAAATCAGGCCTTATTTGATTTATTTCAGGCCTTATAGCAAATGGGCCTGCTGGTTTTGTTAAGCCTCCTGGATTGGGCCTGGCTGGTTGCTTACCCGTTATGGGCCTAACCTGTGGTCTCATTTTTGCCCTGTAAAAATTCTCTGGTTAGAAAATCAGGCAATGAATTATTTTCTCCTTTAATGAATTCGATTTGAAAATCGAAACTAGATAATAAGGCTTGCCACCTAGCAAAAATTTGTTTGGAGACAATATTCTTAACATCCTTCTGGAGGATTTCTTTAGCAGATTTACAATCTACCCTAAGCAAGAATTCTTTGTTAACAAGGTCATCTTGAAACTTAGTAATGCAAAGAACAATAGCAAGAATTTCTTTTTTAACCGTGCTATAATTCTTTTGGGCAGAATTCCAGATTCCAGAAGTGTAACGAACTAATTGTTCAGAAGAGTCAGGATTTTTCCTTTGTTTAAGGATTCCACCATAACCTGTATCTGAAGCATCAGTTTCAACAATCATAAAATAGTCTGGGTTAGATATACCTAGACAAGGAAGATTCTTAACCATATTCTTTAAAAGAATAACAGAATTAGTATGACTATCACTCCAGGGTGAAGGATTCTTTCTTAACCTTTCAAACAAAGGTTTACAGATATGTCTGACCTTTGGGATAAAGTCTGCAACATAATTGAGACTTCCTAAGAATCTCTGCAACTGTGTTTTGTCCAAAATGATATCTGGAAATTTATCAGAAAACTCAATGGATCTGCAAATAGGTTTATAGGTACCTTGATAAAAATCATGTCCTAAAAATCTGATTTTTGTTTGAAACAATTTAATTTTTCTAGCACTAGTGACTAAACCATTGTGCTTAATAATTTTAAAGAAAATGTTTAAATGTTTAAAATGAGAATCAATGTCCTCGGAGAAGATTAATACATCATCAATATAGACTATTGAAAATTGACTTATATGATTAAACAATGAATTCATTATATTTTGAAATTCAGATGGGGCGTTTTTAAGCCCAAAAGGCATTACATTCCATTCAAATTGTCCAAACGGGACATTGAAAGCTGTTTTATATTTATCTTTCTCAGAAATTTGAATTTGCCAAAAGCCTGACTTTAAATCAAATTTACTGTAAAGATTAGCTTTGAAAGTTCTTTTCAAAAGATCCCTTTTGTTAGGAATCGGATAACGAATCCATTTTAAAACGGAATTCAAAGGCTTGTAATTAATTACAAGTCTAGGAGATCCTCTTTCTTGCTCAGCTGCATTGTTTACATAAAATGCTGAACAAGACCAAGGTGATTTAGAAGGTCGAATAATTTTATTATTCAAAAGAGTTTGAATTTCTTTTTTACAGAATTCCATAAGTTCATGGTTCATCTGAATAGGTGTAGCTTTTGTAGAGATAGCCTTTTCATCAAATCCATCAATGTATGGTAAATCAATAATATGGGACTTTCGATCCCAAAAAGTGTTTGGAAATTCTGAGCAGATTTCATTCTCAAAAGTTTTTCCCAGATTGGTAATTTTTGGTAACCATTCCCGGGGTTTTTAAAATTTGCTCAATTTTCTGAATTTTTATATCTTCTTTCAGAAAACAAATCTGATTAATTTTAAAAGCAGTTTGTTTATGCAAAAATTTACTTTCTTCAAGAGAAAGTGTCTTGATAAAAGGAAATGAAATTTCTTTTCCTAAAATTTTTGTTTTGATTGAATCAAAATCTGAAATATAAGGTTTAATTTGGGTAATAAAAGGTATTCCCAAAATAATATCCTCATTAATGTTTTTTGTTATGACAAAATCATTAGCAAGGCATATACCGTCATTGCAGATATGAGCATTAGAAAGTTTATAATTTATACAGATACGCTCACCGGTCGCGCTGTATAACTTGGTAGTTCCTTTCTGAAGGTACTTTGTTGGAATTAAACCTTCGACAATGCAATTACGATCTGCACCACTATCTAATAAAGCAATTTTGTTAAGTACAAAATTAGAATTAACAACAAGCTTAATCATAATGTGAGAACTCTGAGGCCTCACTCTAGTGATCAAATTGATACCTGTTTCTTCTATACCTTTAGGTGAAGAAGGGGTTGAATGATTTGAAGAGTTGTTATCTTCATCTTCATTGTCTGAAGAAGCAATCTCTTTTCCTTTAAGAGATACTTCAGCATCTTTGAGAAATTGTTTCGCTAAAGCATCAATTTCAATCTTGTTAAGTCTTGCCTTAACTTCTCTAACTTCATCTTTAAGAGAGTTAACTTCTGCACGAAGTTCATTGATAGAAGGTTCATCCTTCTTGTCTGTATATCTTCGCATGATATCTTTCATGCTAAAAGGAGTTACATTCCTGGAAATCTCCTTTTCTTTCTGCTTAACCACAAGCTTCTGAAGCTCCAAAAGATAACTTTTTCGAGCATCATCATCTTTGATGTGTTCGATTGTGTTAAACAAGATTTCTACTGAATCTTCAGAAAGAACTCTGATTGATCGATTATCACAAAGGCAAAATGCTCCTTGACAATTGCAGTTGTGATCACTATCTTCAGAGTTTTGAGCAACATTGAGGAATTCTTCATCCTCCGATTCTTCTTCACAAGAGTAATCAGACTCTGATTCTGATTCTTCTTCTTCTAAAATAGAGAGAAACTTTCCTTTAGTTTCTTCATCCACATTAAGAAGATTAATCTTCTTTTTCTTTTTCTTGTTCCTTGGGCAATCAGGAGATCTATGGCCTGATTTTCCACATGTCCAACACTTATCGTCTTGAGAAGTGCTAGAAGAAGTTTTCTTACTTCTTTTCTTTTTGGAATAAATCTTCTTCTTAGAAGATCTTCTTTTCTGTGACGATTCTCCAGATCGTTCCTTTTTAGAGATTTTCTTGGCTGAAGGTGGTTTCAGACTGGGAAATCCAAAATCTTGGCAAAAGCTTCCAAGCTCATTACTTGAAAATTTCTGATCTTTCTTAAGCTGTTCCTTTAGCTTCAGATCAGTACATAGCTCCATAGCTACGAAATGAATCAAACTAGTAAGGTCACCATAGGTCATTTCTGAATATGGTATTTTACCTTCACAACGATCTCTGATTTTGGATCGTACCTTTTCTGCAAAATGAGGAGGTAATCCGCTAAGAAATCTCTCCTTCCAATAATCATTATTGCAGTCATCTCTTAGCATGACTTTAGTGATAAACTTATCTTTATAACACCTGAAATCAGTTAATTTCTTGCAGTATAGATTGTTTAATATTTCCAAGCTCCTGTCTTGAAATAACCGTGGTTCTCCCACGAAATGTTTAGCGATGCTGTAGATAAGAGTTGCAGTTGCATCTTCAACTACCTCGATTGTTGAAGTGGTTGTTTCACCTTCTGTCTTAACAACATTCTTGCTTGCAACAGCATTAAAGATTTCATTTCTGTTGTTTTCTGTGAGATAATTGTCCCACCAATTTCTTAAAGTACCTGTAAAGCCTGCAACAATTTTGTTAGCCGCTTGCTTATCGGTAGCACCTTTCCATTTTAAAAGGATCGAAGTGCGGAAAATTAAAGAAGATTAAAAGAACTTACAAGAACAAAAAGCTTTATTCCATAGGAAGCATAATATTACATAGAGAAAGAGAGCATTCAAGAAAATTGTAGTCTAGCTTAATTTTCTGATGCTTAGAATGAAAATTGTTTAAGTCTTAAATAGACTTGAAAAGATAACAAAGGAATCTTGAAGCCTTCTTCTGATTGGTTGCAGAGGATTGCTTTACTATTCCTTATCTTTTGCTTTATCTGAAAGCATCTGCTTTTACTTTTGATAAAGTAAAGTTGGTTGTCTTCTTTATCTTTTGATAAAGTTTTGTCGGCCAATCTTGTTGGTCACGCCTGATTGACAATCTTGTCGGCTCTTCTTATCCTTTCCTGATTAATGTAACAAAGATTCCATCTCTTTGAGACTCCTTTGTTTTTCCTGGATAATTCCAATCCTTTTAGGATTTCTATCTGGGAAAACTAGATATTCCGATTTTAATATCTCATCTAGACATTAATCGAAGGGATTAAGATAAGCACTTGCAAGAGCTTTAGGTTTTAACATGTCTCCATTTTCATCACATTATGATGAAGCTTCATTAAGGAGCTTTTGGACATCTTCTTGGACATCCTCATTATGTGATTCATTCTCTAACTCGGATAAGGCCTTTTGCAACCTTTTCTTTAATTCGCTCTTTGAAGGCGAAGGACTATTTGCTCAATTTTCTGAATTTTATAGCTAAATAGTCCTTCATATT